>JAXGGA010004200.1:0-91464 GCA_038373865.1 Uloborus plumipes | reverse complement strand
CGTAGAAACTTCGAAAAAAATGTCATTTTGTGCAGAAAATTTCAAGCTTTCGAATGACATAAGACTTGAATATGAAAATGAAATATTTCTTCCCTATTTTATCGAATTTCCGCTAAGAATTCGAATAGAAAAAGAACGAAATGGACTTTTCGAAAAATCGCTTCGAGGTGCAAAACTACATGCTACAAACTAATTTTGAGCCAAGTGGCATGAAAATCGACCGAACGGTTTTGGCGCTAAGCGCGTGACAGACAGACAGACAGAAAGAAAGAAAGAAAGACAGACCCACCTTCAGCTTTATTATTAGTAGAGAAGATTTAAACCCCACCAGTCACCACCGTACCTACTAGAGATGAGCCCAAGAATTTTTAATCCGAGCCCGAGTGATATTGTCTTGTTTTGAGCCCGACCCGGTCCGAGTCCGAGTGTATCAAACATCAATATATATTTTTAATTTCCACTTTGGATGCACTGCCACATGGTATATCGTAATAGCAATCGCAAATATATTATGTGGGTGCTATCTTTTTGAATTATTATCATTATTATTGCTACCATTAAGAAAAACCGTTCTCACGCTCTTTAAGTAATCCAATATTTTATTCCGTGAACGTTGTATTTGTATAAAAACTGACTATCTTAATATGAGCCCGAGCCCGAAAGCTGCTTGAAGTCAAAGGGCCCGAGTCCGTCTCGGGCCGAGCCCTGCTCATCTCTAGTACCTACCCTGATGAGGGTTTAACCGGGTGTAGTGGCTGAGAGGAAAGAAAAACTAACGAACGACCAAGCGCATTGAGATGCATAGCAGTTATTTTCCCGGCATTTAGCTAAAGCCCTGAATGCTTTAGTTTTACTCAACGGTTTAAATGTGAGGTAGCTACCATTAGGAGCCGTAAGGCGTTATAGACATAAGACATGCCCGTCACTTAGGGGGTTCAGGAGGCGGAATTGTCCTTGAGAAATCAATGTTGTTGCACATATGTGAGTGTGGCTTTTTTTGTTTTGCGGTGTTGTATCTTGTATGCATTGAGTACGTACCATTTGACAGCCTCAACCCCACCTCCAGGGAAAATTCTGCAATAACAGGCCTGACTCTAAACCAAAACGTTCTACTTCAGTCATTGCAGTCCTCAACCAGCAATACGTAGCAACCAGAAAAAACTACACACAAAAAAAAGTCTACCTGTTTCTGTATATGATCGCTAAAAATAGTAAATCCTGCAAAATAATTATTTCCCCACAAAATTTTGTAAAATCTGACGATTTCAATTCTCTGTAGATAGTTACAATGTTACTACTGCAATTAATTCAAACTTATAAAAAAAGAAAAGACGACTAAATGAAAAGTTTCCGCTATGCAAAGATTGCCCTATGAATACCAACATCACATTCTAACCGCATGATTGACGAAGTCTTTTTGCTTTTTTTCCCCTTTTTTTCGCCTAAGGCATCTGCTGCGGCGATGATGGAACTGATAGGACAGATAGAACAGATTGAGCGAAAAGAGAACAATGTGAATGGATGGCAAAATTGAATTAGTTGGTTCACAGTAGAAGGTTATACTTTTTTTATTCCTCCAATTACTTGCCTAAACAAGCGATCCGTAAATAATGTAGACACTTGAAAGTGAAGATGAGGAGCTTGAAAAGAGAAGCAAAAATAATATGAAACTAAGATTTTTTTTCCCCCACTCGATAGTTTATTCAAGAGCCTAAAAACAATTACACCCTTCAATGGCCGTATTCAACAACCATATACTTAACCAATTAACCACTGAAATATTAATGATTTTATTAAAATTGATATCGATTTGTGATATTGTCAATTTTCCCAGAAGTTGCAATTGTTGGAGCTTTCAACGAATCTTATTTTCGTTGTCAAAAATATCACATAAAAAAATCGAGAGTTCGAAGTAAAATAACATTTTGAATAACGCCTTGGTATATATTCTTGAAGTGCCTTCAAAACTAAACAAGTACATATGGTGAAAAATGCTTTTAACTGATGACTTTAGGTAAGGGTTGCCAGATAATTGAATCAGAAAAATTTTACTACGCCTCCTCTAAAAAATAGTACAAAATACTACTGTTTCTGAACGTTGCCAAAATCAATATTGCTGAAATGCAAAATCTATGAAAATGAAAAAAAAAATCCGCCAAATCTTTTAATTAATGTCGCTGTACTTACGGAATTATAGTAACTTGAAAACAGGGTTGCCAGATAATTGAAATAGAGAAATACTACAAAAATACTACACTCCTTATTTGGGCCGAAAAAATACTATCGTAGTGTCAAAAATACTACGTCTGGCAACGCTGCTGTAGGTAGAGAAACCACGAAAGACTAGGTAATATTTGAAAATCTTCTAAGGGCCGAATTCAAGTGAAACACCATTGCAATCGCTTCGAGGCGATCGCAATTGCAATCGCTACTGGAAGTCGAATTACGATAGAATCGCATCTCGTAGCGATTGTAACGTTCCACTTGAATCCAAATTTGGGAATTTGCGATTGCATTGGTGAGCTGCGATCGTCCGTGTTTCACTTGAATTCCATACTAAAGCATAAAATCCAAAAATCCACACTCGCTTAAGATCAGCCTTGAAATTGTTCACTTTTTTTTAACAATCAACTTTAAAATTACTATTATTCGTTTTTGTTTTAGCAACAAGAAAAGAGCTTGTCTCACCGAGGGTAAATAAAATAGAAGTTTAATAAGCGCCAATAAAAATACCCCAAAAGTCTTGTCTCGAATAGAAGCCTAGTTTCAACCTCAATTACAAGAAGAATCAATTTTGTTGACTAACACAAAAGAAAGCAGCCAAGTTCATGATCTTCCTCCTTAAAAGCTAGGAACAAGCATCGGCTCCCGAATTGCTTTGGGCTAAATAGAAGATCATTTTAAAAATAGCTAGCAGAATTCTGTACTTAGTCACGTCCTGCCACCCACGAGATACAAGGTAGAGCTTTTTCAACTTTTCGGCACCTACATTCATCTTGGTCGTCTTCAAGTGTTTTTTTTAAAACAAGCTAAGTCTACCGCTCACAGATACAAACCAAACGAGCACGAAGCTGCTTAGTAGTGGAATACAACAAATAGAAAAGAACCATCTTTAAAGATAATTTTAAAAAAGGTTAGAACTAGCCCAATTAAACTTTCAAAAAATCTGAGCTAGGGGGAAAAATATTTTAACCCCCTACTTACGCGTAACACAGCTTTAGTATGTTAATTTTTTATCCGCAAGATCGTTTTAACCAAAGGAATTTCCCTTAAGTTGTTGAAAGTGTTTGAATAAACTTCCGTTTTAGGGGAGGGGATTATTCCTACCGCCATATTTTAAATGTTGATTTATTATACAGAAAGTGCCGGTTAATTGAATCAGCCGCTTTAACGAATCAAATCGCCAAAACAGAACAATTTCCAGCTACATTGAATCAGCCACTTTATTGAATCGAACCTGTTCAGAACAAACATGATTCATATACTGCAGTTTTTGCTTTTTTTAAACATTTGTTCAATGCTGCTGAGTGAATAGGCTACTTATGTTTCTGCATTGGTTATTTCAGTTATTTGCACTTTGTTATCATATCTGTGGTCGTTGAAACTTTTAGAAAATTGGAAAACTTATCATTGACACATAAAACTATAGATATTGATTTATTTCATAATTTGGCTTCTTTACAGAGGTTTTATTAGCGCTAGAGACATGTGTTTATCTCTACATATGGCATTAAATTGACAAAAGATTAAAAGTGAATATGGTAAAACACAAAGGATGAACTTTTAATTGCAGCTGCAAGTAAAATGACTCCTAGAGAAGAAATTCATGTACAATAACAATGTATGTGCTGTTTCCAGATGATTTTATTGGTACCTTCTTTTTCTGTACTTTTACATGTTTAATCTAGACATTTAGTTTGAAATTACAAGGTTTACAATCGCTTTTCTGTTAGAGTCCATTATTTTGAAGGCATTCTCCTATCAATTTACTCATCTGTTTAAAGTTATTTAAAGCTTTTTTTTTCTTAAACAGTTATAAGCCAGGAAATTTGGGAAATAGTGAAAAGTTCATAGACGCGACCAATCACCATTTGTGGACAATTTTTTACAATAAATTTAATTGTTACAACCAGGGGTGGGAGTGAGGATTTCAAAAAAATTAGAACACAATTTCGACAACATTTTAGGACAACAAAATATCAAGCTTTGGCGATTTAAATGTAATTTATAAACTTGATTTTCACAGAGAATAATTAAACGTTTCATTTTATCTTAAAAAATACAACAGAATGCATTCAATATTTTATTCATTTACACAGGGACATTATGAAGTAGAAATATTTTGTCATACGATTTAAATCTAGGTTTACTTAAGCAGGTAATTCATATAAATAAAACAGAGAATATGCGTGTGTATGTATGTTTCCTATACAAATCCACAGTTTATGTTGGATCTGGACCAAATTTGTCAGGGAGGTACTTGGGCACCCGGGAATTGTCGTAGGAGAATTTTCAAACGCCAATAAAGTACCGAACCGTTAGAAAGTGTTTAGCGACTGGAAGAAAGGCAAATATGACTGCTTCCCTCACAATACTCATTTGACACTGCACCATCGGTTTTCTCTTTATTGCGATCTATATATGTAAAAAAAACTTGAGAATTTGGCTTGGTATCGAAGATGCCTCAAAGAGGATAATTACATCGTTAAATTAAAATAAAATCTTTTAACAACTGATTTGTTTGAAAAAATAACATTACTTTCTGGTCCCCCTAATAGAGATTATAGTTTTAGATACAAAATAATTGGGTTAGAATTATTAAATATCAAATAATGTCCGCTGAAAATTAAAAAAAAAAAATGAAAACAAATTATCTTCTCTGCCATCTAGATTCAAGTCAAGTTTAACTCTAAATACCATGTTCATTTGTATTTTGTGTAGAACCAATTTTTTACCATTCACCACAAGGTCTGTTTTTGATAGGTGGTCTTCAGACAAGTATTAATGTGTTGCAAAAAGTAAAATAAACTTTCAATTTTCTTCATTTTGCACATGTTTGAACTGGTATGGTAATCACAAAACACGTATTTTTAGAATATAAGAGTTTACTAACTACAGTACCACAAGAAGCTAAAGTTTCAGCCAGAGTTGATCATGCAGTTCGTTAAATAAACTAAAAGTTAACTTTTGAGAAATAAATCTAAACTCATATTTGTTTCTTTGTAGTATCACATATGACTGAATATGTATACAATATGTTCATAACATAAAAAAATGTTGATATAATTAAACTGGTGACTCTAGATTTTAATGGAATGGTGCAGTACTTTATTGCCTTTTTGACTGTGTCTTGTTCACGTTTTCCTGTGCTCTGCAGCTATTTTTGAAACATTAACATTCCCTTTCAATGGCCAAAAGTACTACAATAACTTTTTCAAGTAATTTTTTTCATTTAAATCATCTTGTTACCAATGGCACTAAAATTCTTTCCCATCAGTTTTTTTTTCCAATATGAAATCATTACACGTACGCAAAATTTCCAGTCATAATGACAGTAAAAATTAGAGCATAGTACTTATTTCTTTTTCCATTAGTCTTACAACCATCACTCCGTTTTCCATTTGAGACCATAGGAAAGTAACAATAATTAGATAAACATTGCTTGAAATTACAGAAAGTTTAACAAATATTCCACTCAAGTTTTGAGGTAACAGGACAGATAAAGATAAGCAAGATGGCAAAGGATCTTGAGTGCAAGAAAGTGGGAAAATAATCAAACATAACAGATCATTCAATAAGGGTGGTTCATCTCCTCTGGAAACGATGCCAAATCAAATTGACCCCATTTGTTTGCAATGTTTGGAAGCAATACCAAGATCTCCTCTCTCAAAATATTCAACAAATTTGTCACAAGATCATGTTTCTGAAAGCAACAAACAAAAATTTAGTACAAAATTTTATGCTACAATTTCATTGAGGTGATTTGTTGCATTTTCGGTGTATTCGTGTGTTTTACATTTGCTATCTTGTAAAACATTCTTCACGTATACAAAGTGCATATAAGTGAACACAAGGGCAGATCGAGCGTTTGGTTTAGGAGGGAGGTCATTTTCGGAAAAGGAAGTACCAAAGTGCAATTTTTCGTGCCGAAACAGAAGTGTGGTGCGATTTTTTCAAAATATAAGTCCTAAAAATGCTGCTTTAGGTTATATTTGGTAGCTTCAGGATAGCCCCCTCCCCTTTGATTCTGTCCCTGAGTGTAGATCTATGGGGTCATATCGCTGCACAATTAAATTTTGCAGAATAAAGTGCAGGCAAAAATTACCTTTTAAATAAAAGCTACAGAGTTATGCACAGTAAAAAAATCATGTAAGATTTACAAAATAAAAAACTTTTAAAAGGTACCTTTCTCTGCTGCTTCTCCCAAGCAGGATCAAGTAATCCTTCTCGTTCCCACTCCTCCTCCTGCTCCATATAACCCCCGTCCATCATCATGGCTGAAACACTAGAAAATAATGCATAATATTTCAAATAAAGTGATTTCATGTGAAAGAAAAATCTTGTAAGCGTCAAACTTTTTTAACATTTATTAGTTCTAGCACAAAATGTAGGGACTTAAATATTCCATAGAATTCCCTGAAGTGAAGGCGCTCCCAAAAAGGGGCAGGGTGCTATCAGATAAAAGGTCACTTTAATTCAATTTAAATGCCACTTTTGAATAGAACTTCTGAATTTTTTTTTTTTTTTTCTTGTGTACTATGTGCATACAAAACTCAAGCATTTTACAACTGTTATTATTTTTCTTTATAATTACTATTGGTTTTATTTTGTTTCTTCAAACATAATTAATGGAAAAGCACATCAAGTTTAGTTGAAAAGATTGCCAAAATTTTAGAAAATTCAGATTTATATTCAAATTGAATTATACGCAAAATGTGAGCGATACATTCCAAGGGCCGACTTTCCTGGATCTTGATACAAAGGAATATACACAGGTACATACATTCATTTTTATGCATAACGATGTAGTTTGAAGGATTTTTCAAATTGAAGTAATAGAATTTAAAATTTATGGGTTATGCCACGTGAAAAGGAAATCATATTTGAAGTAAATCGCTGCCAGTAAATGATGTTTCACTTCACTCCCCCTTTAAAACATTCTTTTGTGATGAAATTTTCTAGAAATTTTAAAAACCCAAGAAGTATTAAAGTACAGAAATTCAAAAAAAAAAAAAAAAAATAGGGCAGGGTGTGTCGAACATTACTTTTTGAGGGGCAGGGATCAGCACCTTTCTAAAAATCTTGTGGTAACTACTAAGTATTCATAAACTCCAAAAATATTTGGTTTTCAACCACTATGATCATATGATATTCTTCCCAGAATTACTATTTAAGGACCCAAGCATTCAAGGCACTCAAGGACCAAGGTCAAGTCATTCAGAGTCACAAAACTAAAATTAATGATATTGATATACAGTAAAATTGTATCACAACAAAATATCGACTTCATTTGAAAAATGTTCAGCCCTATTTTAGTTGTCATTACACTGCTTGAATTCCACTTTAACAAAATTTCTGCTACAACTGACAAAGAGTACGGTTTCTTGAAACTAAAAAAATTTCTGCTTTACATCTTGTAAAAATTTTTGGAAAATCACCAAGATTTTTTTATAAAACTATTTGTTCATTTAGTTAAACTGACAAAATAAATCAGACTAGAAGCACCCTGAACTTAAACTTAAATATTGAGAATGTATCAATAATTGAAAAAAATTCCAAATTTTACTGAAAGATGTCCATATACTTATATCTACTGGAAAGGGATATTAGGGATCATTTGAAAAATAATGAAAAATTCTTTTAAAAAAATTGCAATGTTGCAAGTCTCCAAATCCAGTCTATTGACATCCCTTTGGGACACCCCTGAGTATTACTTGAAAAATCAATTTTAACTTTTTAATACAATTTCTTTTTTTAAAAAAAAAGGGGGGGGGAGCATTATGGTGCAAACTGCTTTCAAACTAAAGTTTTTCTTTTTCGTCCTGGATTTTTTTTTTAACCAGACTATGAATTTCTTTTAGATTTTAACAGTCAGGGGTCAAAAGTAAATATACGCTGCACTAAGCCATAGTGCATTGAGGAATTTAATAATACTTCAATATTTAATTGTATTTTCAATTTATTCCCTTTTGTTAGCACACAATCAAATCAAGTAAGAATATGTTTCTTTTTTGCATTAGCATAATTAAATTTGAAAGTACCTTGCATTTATATTTAAAAAAAAACTTTATTTTCAATTGAAATGTACAATATTGCTTAAAAAGAAGGAAGCTAAAGTTAGTAAAGTTGACACCGGTGAAAAGTTTTATTTATTATTAAAACAATTTCAGAGAATTGTGATGATTTTTTTTTTTTTTTGCCTTATAGACTATTTTAATAAGTTATTAACATTCAAAGAATTTATATCATTTTCTCTAGTATAGATTAGTAGTTCAAAAATTCTTTCATGTCAAAAGTTTAATACGTTTCTTCTTCTTTGTTTGTTATTAAAATCATGTGTACAACAAAAATAACCATATTACCCATTAATATTCATTTCTACAAGGGATTATTGCCCCGCAAAAATGTATTAAAGTGCTCTTATTGTTTTGCTTGCACAGCTTACTTATTACCGTACTTGAATCGAGTCGAAAAGACACTGCATTTAAATAGTTTTGAAAATAAACGCATAACAGCATTTTGAAATGTGTAATTTTTAAAAATTAAACCATGTGCACTTCAACTTAACAAAACTTGAAATTCTATTTTGGACACAAGGTGGTCATTATTTCCTTAGTTGCTTAATTTGTAACAAAAAGTTTAATGCATGTTTTTATAACATTAATATTTGATTAAAACTATTTATTTGGCTCATACAGACTTAGATAAAACTTAAAACTGTGAACTCAAATTATTTCTTTAAAATTTTCTGCAAAAAACTGCTACACTTCTCCCAAATCTTGTGATTGTCAACAATAAAACTAAAATTATATACTAGTACATGAACACTTAGCAAACAGTGTGTTTGTTCTCTAAATTGTAGTATATTTACTCTTTTTCAGTATTATGAATTAGGAGCTCCTAAAAATTAGCGATCAACATTTGTCCTTCCCCAAAAAAAAAAGATGTTACAGAAAATTATTTTTAAATATCAAAATTATCTGCAAACTTCAAAAGTTTTCATCAAACGGCGTTTGCGAGTTTGTCTATATTATCTGGGTCTGGGCTCATACATTATCAAATAATTTTCTTTTTTTTTTCCCCTAAGGATGTTCACTTAAAATAGGTTTCGCATCTTCAAGTAAAAAACAAATTTAAGAAGCATTTGCTCCTTATTATCTTGAATAAAAGCATAAATAAAAGATAGAAGTACAGAAAATCAAAAACCTGCTAATTTGAAATTTTAAAACTATATTAGATAAGTTTCAAAAAAGGAATGATCCCCAACTGAATTATTTGCCTAATTTCAAGGATGTCAATATCATTGTTTTTTCTTTCTTTTATTACAAAATAAAAAAAGGTTTTTTGTTGTTGTGCATAATTTTAATGAAATGCATCAAATAACGAAGCAACTATTCTTGTGTGAAGAAGGGGGATATTCATCTCTGCACCACACACATTTGTTTCAATAAATGAAACTGAAAAATCATAATCATAATAAAATGTCATTGAATTATTAATTAAAACATTCCTCCAAAATGTTCGTCTATTATAATTATATGTAAATGAAAAACATCAAAAGCATGCTTCAATGAATTTTGTGGTATAGGAAAGAGAGGAAACAGTTTGCCCAGCTTACATGAATGTCTCATAGGTTGCTTATCATTGTAATTGTTAATAGAAAGTGCAGAAATTGGCTAAGAATAAGAGATTCATGAAATGCTTGTTGGCAAAATACATTTGCAATGTTTAAAAGTCGGAGGGCGAAAAAATTTTACTGAAATGGGAAAAAATTATTTTCTCAAATTGCCCAACTTAGGGGAAAGGGGAGGGGGGCATGGCTCAAATTGAAGTTAAAATTTGTAAGAGGGTATTTTTCCTTTGCGGGGCTCTAACTCTTGGGAGTCTTAGTGGAATTTGAGCGGGGTGCACACTTGTTCTTGGGGGGGGGGGGGACACTCAGCTTTTTTTTCAATTAAAGTCATTTAATACTCTACAGTTCAAAATGTTAATAAAAGCGAATTTAATTTTGAAAACACATGATAGATTCTACATCAACATCAACAGAACATATTATGTTGCAAAAAAATATAATGAAGAAAACTGCAAGTCAAATTAAATATATAGGACAAATTATGTAAACAAAATATGTAAGAGTGAAAAGGTCAATCAAAAGCCAGACAAGTCCTTCATTTTCAGTCAATGAACTACATTTTAAAAAGAAGAAAAAAAGGCAGATATTCTACTCTTTATGAATACAGCTTGAGGCTCTAGTAATCAGAGTAGTTAACTGTGCCAAGTTCTATACTTAGAACTGCTGAACAGCTCTAGGAGTGAGGAGATACAAATTTGGCAGCAAAAGATACCTTTTTAGAAAAGCATGTACAGCTGAAATTTTGACTTTGAAGCAAAATACGCCTATATTCTAGGGTTAATTCTAATCTTGGCATGATAAAATATAAAAAAAATGCCCAACATAGACATACAACAATGATTGAAATCTAATTGATACATAAATAACAATCTGACTTTTTATTTATTTTTTCAACTATCAAAGTTAATACATGATATGATTTCGAAATAGTAAGTCTATATTAAGTAAACAAATGCTAAGAAGGTAATAAACCCTTAAAATGCCTTTATAACAAACTATTTCAGCAACAATGTAACTGAATAGCATTATCAAAAGAAAATAACAAGCAATACTTACTTTGATTATTTTCTAAAGATTAATAATAATTACTCTCTCTCATAGAGAATATACTTACAACCTAATGTTGTGAAACACTATAAAGTGTGTTAAATCTCCATTGCATATGTGCATTCAAAATATAGGAATAATCCATTGGTAAATCGGGTAAGGTAATCCATCACACTATTAAGCATCCGGAATTTTGAAATTTCCATTTAAGCAGAATGTGAACACTTAGATTTCCATCAAAGAGACATTTCCGAAAATTTGTCATTTAAATGAAACATTACCTTTCAGACACGTGAATAGCACCTGTCAAAATCGTTTGTTTGCGTAACTAAAGAGGAACGGTATCGTAAACGTTACAACTGGTACTTTAACGCGAAATGTGTTTTAATTCACAAACATTGCGTTGACAGAAAAAAGGCAACCTTGATCACATTAATGTAAGCAAATAATTTTAAAAACACTACCTCTAGCTGCAATCACGTTTCCAAGCTCCGGAGGAAAAGGACAGCTACCACTCCAAAAGAAATACAAGCCTCACCCACATAACTCTTGAACCAGCCAACCGAATTTCGTGAAACGATTGTGACGTTCCAAGTGCATTCGATAGAATCTTTTAGAATTGTGCTGCCATCTGCTAGCTAAAACCGAAAATAATAGTTTTAGAACGGAAAAAGAAACTTTTCTGAAGAAGTAGAAGAGCTATACGGATTTCAATAGATCAGTGGAACAAACTCTCAAAGCGAAAGCAGGCCCTTGTCGTGAATGGTAAATTGCCCTACCCCCTCTCAGATTTGAGAAATTAATGTATTTTCACACAAGTGGGCGTGGTTTTTGGTGTTTTGCGATATAATTCTCATTGAGTTAAAACATTTGCTCACACCTGGGATTTTTTTTTATCAATAAACAATTAAAAATAAATGATTGAATATTAAGTTCTGTGTAAACCAGAATTTTCAGTTTAAAATTTAAAAATACTGAATACTCTTTTAGTTTTTATAATTTTAGGTCATGAAAAGTAGAAATCAGCTGTGTTTTGAAACAACAAAAAGTTCTTTTTGAACATCTTGATTTTTTTGACTTTTCCAGTCACATCTGATATGAAAATACCATCACCTCAAGGTAACAATAAGACACCTTATCCTTAAAATAGCAGTAACATTTCCTACTGTTGTTCTAAGTCAGAAATGACTGCTGCAATTAAAATTTTTGAGAAAAAATATTTAATCATCAAGTTGTGAGTCTTTGGAGTTCTAATTTCAGGGCTTAAAGTGCCCCTTCAGATCGTAAACATTTGATGCATTTTTCACTTTTTTTTAAATTCGATTTCTATTTAAAATAACATTTTCACTTCATTTATAACTGCAAAATAATATATAATAATAGAAAAATATTTTATCAGTTGAGAAAGGAAGAAACGATCTTTTCATATCAATTTTGTTAATTTATTTGTGTTAATTATCACACAAAACACTTATCAGAAACAAATCTCCGCCATTAATTACGATCAGAGAGAATCAATTGCCTTCCCCCTTCTCCCTGAATTAAAAAAAAAATAATGTTTTTCTTTTGTAAAAGTGGGTCAATTTTGTGTTTTGCATTTAGTATACAATTGCGTTTAGTATACAACCTATATGCTCCCCCCTCCCGGGGGGCAATTCAAAATGACGTTCCTCAGGTTTTAATCTTTTTTTTTTTTTCCAAATTGCTATACGTTTTCTTTTTGGACCTCAAACGTTGTGTAGCCCCTCTTTCAGATTGGCAGTCGTGCAACGTTTCGCGTCACGGTGCACCAACCCGAAATAGCGCACTGTCCCCTGCTGCACATGGTGCCTAAAACGCACAAACACGCACCTATATTAATTCGTCATTAAGCAAAATATAACTTGAATTCGAGGTGTCAAAATTCAAATGAAAAATATACATTTTTTTCTTTTCATTTGTTTATTTATTTATTTAATTCAACTTTTTTTGTTTGTATAATCTTTCAAAAAACTTCGTTATGAATTCAATTTAAATTGCCAATGTGTAAATTCATTGCACATTGGATCAACAACAAGTGTAAAATAAGGATGAGGTAAAAGAGTAAGTAATAATTAATATGATGCTACACCAGAGGCGTATTTGGACGTGAGGCCACCCTGAGCTTTTGAAACTGGTCGCCCCCCTCCCCCCTTGAGGTGTTGAATTTCAGAGTTGTTTAAAAAAAAAACTTTTTTATTTACTTGACATAAAATGTATTTTCAAGGTAAACCGTGCAAATCCCGGCCACACAGCTAGTTAAACATGAAATTGGTTGTTAACAACCAGCCAATTGGTAAGAATTCGTCTTTTGCGAATCTCAACTTTTACTACTACAAATTTGCTCTTACATTATTATAAATCAACTTTTTTAGTACTTCATTACATTAAGAACTTTCTTTCGAAATTTAAAACAGTTTTTGAAATGAATAATCTTCACATATTTGTTTCAAAAATAGTTTAAATTTTTTTTAAACTTGTTTAAATATTTAAATGAAAAAAAAAATGGTACTAGACCTTATCAACAACTTGCAATTGGAATAAAGTAAACGAATAACGAAATAACAATAATATTATCGCCGTTAGCAAGCACTGTATTAAATAAACCGTAAGGACCCGTTTATTACGAGCACTCGGATTTAACGAGCAACATGTTACGGTCCCTTCGTGCTCGTTATAAGCGAGCTCGACTGTAGTACCAAAGGCAACTGAAAATATGAACTCATATCAGTAAAATTTTGCACATATACTTATAATAACATGAGGCAACTTTTTCACACTGTTGTAAATTTGAGATTTAAAAAAAAAAAAAAACATTGGTGAGAACGAAATAAAAGATTTCAATTACTGAGATGATAAATTGCGTGGTACATTACATAACCTCATATTTAGCTAAATTTCGCGAGCCAGAGTACATGTAACTTTCATATGCAATTAAATTTTGCTAGATAACACAGGAAAACACGCAAAAAAGAAAAAAAAAAGGAGAGTAGGGAGTAATTTTGAAAGCCTTGCTTTACATACTTTTTCCAGTTTAAAAAACATAATTCATTAATTTAAAAAAAAACCTAAAAAATGCACTTAAAAACTAAATAAATGTCTATAAGAGCACCTTTTCCCCAGCAGTTCAAATCAACCTTTACACAAGTTTACAACTATAGGTTAGCACCTATAGCTGTAGGGTCTACTAGGCACGGCAAAAAAGACGTTTTGCACATTTAATATGTCGTTTTCTAGTTCGTGGTCTGCAGGTCTCTCGTGAAAATTTGCTCTTTAGATAAGTCCTTAAATTGAATTTAACTTTTGATTTTTTGACTTAATTAAGAGCCCTTATAACTCCTGCCCCAATGTAACAGAGAAAATTAGAACAAACTCCGTCTTGAGCAAGAAAAAAAAAAGTTTTCTTTTTTCATGATGATTTTAAATGTTAAGAGGTTCAGGAATTTTATCATCCACCAATAAGGCAGTCTTTGTGAAGTTTTTGCTCAAAAATTAATTATAAAAAAAGTAATTAGAAACAGAAAAAAAAAACGCTCTAAGGTGCAAATCCCCCACCCCCCTCCCTCCGGGGTAAAAAGTACTTTGTTTACTCAGTTTTCAATGTTGCAGCTACCAGTGGCGTAGAAAGGGCGTTCATACACCCTCTCGCCCCACAAGCTAAAAAGGTTACACACATGTAAGTACATATCGCGTCTTCCGACCCTTTATTTCAAAAAAAAATGCCTATTCCCCAAACGAAATACTTCTCGCTACGCCTATTGGTAATGTTATGCGCTATGGGATCTCCTGTACACAGGACAGCCACAGACACAAGTTCACAATTTTTTTGACGTTACTTCTAAAAAATACATGAAGTTTGCTTTTTGTTAAAAAATATCGTATAGTTTATTCATTCTGGCACTACTACATGTTTATCTCAGCTATTGAGTGTTGATTAGGACAAGGAACGTTGACGACAGTGGACATCTATCCTTCTAACAGGAAAGTGATTAGTGAGATAATCTTGTAAATAACTCTCGTGTTACCTGGAAATTTCTCATCAGAATCCAAGTGACAGTGCGGCTCCTGCGGTTCACACGATGCAGCAAAAAACTGTTTTTCCATCTGTTTCTATTTACACCCCCCCCCCCCGAAACCACCCGAGGTCACTCACTGCTGAGAATAGAAGGGGTCTGAGAAAGAGAGCAATAAATCATCGTGGAAAAGGATCCAGTGCGGGCAGCTCTTTGTACTTTGGCTTTGACTTCGGACGCCACCAATTCCATTAACTTTGTCCATGTTCACCGCTGCTCCTTGCCAATACAAGAAAAAAAAATGTGGCCGCTGCCGCCCTGGTGACAAAAAAAATAATAAAAAAAGGTCATTCTCGCTGCCGATCCGCCCTGCTGTCTAAAAAGAAGTCTTCACTTTGCATGGAAAAAGTGCCGCCCCCAAATCGTGCCGCCCTGGGCTATAGCCCAGTAAGCCCATACGTAAATACGCCACTGTGCTACACAAATTAGCTTCAATCATATTGGATACCTAAGGAAGCTTATATATATGCAACTGTGAATATAAATTTCTTGAGCTTCGG
The DNA here is from genome assembly GCA_038373865.1 of Uloborus plumipes. Taxonomy (NCBI): domain Eukaryota; kingdom Metazoa; phylum Arthropoda; class Arachnida; order Araneae; family Uloboridae; genus Uloborus; species Uloborus plumipes. Next base: position 75,973 of record JAXGGA010004200.1, on the reverse strand, counting down.
GTGTATTTTTATTTTCGTTTATTTAATTTTTTTTTCTCATTTACTTTGTTTTCACTTTGTTTTATTTCAGTTACTTTTGGTCAGTGGTTGGAAAAACTACATATTTTTTGTAGCGAACTACAACTACAACTACTTTCTTATAAATGTAGTTAACTACAGCTACAACTACTTTTTTTTAAATGTAGCGCGCTACACTACTTTTGAAAAGTAGTCGCTACTTCGCTACTTTTCAAAAAAATAAATAAATAAATAAATAAATAAAAAGTATACACCGTTTGAAGGTTGGACGAAAAATTTGAAAAATGGTTTAGATTAATAAATTAGCTAATTTGAGAACAAGAAATATAGCTGAGAATCTCCTAATCTCACCCCCTTACCTCCCCTCCACTAATTTGTCCTTCCAAGGTATTTTCCTTTGCGATTTTCAAGAACATTTGGTGCAAGAAAGGATTTTATTGATGAAAGGTTGAAAGCATTAAACCTGCAAGTTTTTAACAATGTTTTTCCAGCGAAACTTAATTTAAGAAATGCTGGAAATTCATCAAATACTCATTATTTTCGTGAAAATTTAAAGCTGTATTTCAGCCTATGATGCTGTTAAAATTGACCAATAGGTAGTAATCGACAAAATGGTTAACTACTGCCTATTAATTAATGCATCACTAATTTTAACCTTCAAAAGTTATTAAGGTCGCATTTAAAAAAAAATAATTTAGTTCTTTTTTCTGCCCTATGAACAAATTGAAAACATGCTGGCAGCAGCGATATTAAGTTTAAAAAAAATCAGAAATACGAGCAGTGCAGATACGACTTTTATGCTTAGCACGGCAGAGGAGTGTTCCATTTCACTGCATTTTTTAACTACCGAAACTAAATTTGATGAGTGAAAACGCATCACGACAAACTCGGACCAAAAATAATTAAAATAAATAAATGTATATATATTCATAAAATAAAATAAATTAGCTCTCAGCGAGTTGTAATGAGTAGAATGGAATGACCAGAATTTAACGGAATTAGAATAATTAAAAATTTGATAAACATGAAAACATTTGAAACATATAAAATTAAACATAGGTGATGTGCTGTGTTAATAATCAGGGAGAACGAGAAGCAGTTAAAATAAAACTCTGCAGGTTTGTATTAACGTGGCCATCGGGATCTTATGTCCACCAAGGCAGAAACTATGAGCCCGACCCTAGAAGCGGGGTGGGGGGGTGGGGGGGCTGGAGCCCAGCATTAAAACTGACATGGGGTCCTCTTTGACACTAGGCGACCCTGTGTCAGCCATAAATTGAAAACAAAAATGGAATAGAAAATAAGACAGCAATTATTTATTAGACGATTGTAATCAATCGATATACAGAGGCATAGCAAAAAAATCCTCAAGGTGGGGTCTATCTCACAAAACTACTCAACTTAGCTACTTTGAAACTAAAATAGAACTACATATAATTTTATTTACTTTTTACACAGACATACAAAACATAAAATTAATTAGATTATGAAAAACTTCTTTTAAACATATGAGAAAAAAAAATAAAATTTCATTGTAGGAATTTAATTTTGAGCTTCAGGGGGGTTGGGTCTACGTCTGGACACCATCCCTATTAATACGCCACCGATAAAATGAAATGAAAACGTTTTTCCAATTATATCAAATGATGTCAAAAATATTTAATAATTGATTTTTATTATTTTAATATATATCAATACTCCATCACTAAAGAAGCAAAACTAAAGAAATATGAAAAACATACTAAACGGTACTAATATTCATTATGAAATATTAATAAATAAGCTATCTGAAGTGTGAAACATAACTAAGAATGCTTAACTTACTTCAATATGCAATTTTAAATTGTATGCAGATGTCTTAGAAACAGAAAGTTTTTTGTTCAAAGTGCAAAGTTTGCACGAAACTGTAAAATTTCCATTTTCACTCTTTTCAACAACTGTGAAGTATTTATTATACGCCGGCCAGGGCAGCTCAATATTGTCATATTCTATCAAATTTGTATCCTCTTCTTCTATTAAAATTGCTGCCATGTTTGGTGGATCTTGTAACAATAATCCAATTGAGCATTGAGCGCTAAAGCATTCATTTACATGACATTCTCGGTTGCTATAAAACACTAACACTCAGTTATCGCTTATTCATAAATTTTCCTTCCTCAGCCATGCACTATATTCAATGCAAATATTGGCGGAATATGAAAATGGTGACGCCAAAGAAACCAATGCCGTCTAACATATAGAAGGTATGGCGTCAAAATGATATGCCTGAGGTCAGCTCGAATTTGTATGATTCATTTTTCTCACTGCTTTCGCTAATGTAATCGTGTACGATATGCTCCAGTCAGACTCGATTGAATCTTTTTTTTTGCTTTTTTTTTTTTTTTTTTTGCTCCATTAGAAAGTAGTTTTATGAAATCGCTACAAACTACAATATTTTTGTATCGCGCTACTCACTACACTACTTTTTTTAAAAAGTAGTGCGCTACACTACAAACTACTAAAAAATGTAGCTACTACAGTAGTTTCGCTACTTGTAGCGCGCTACTTCCGACCACTGCTTTTGGTGCCATCTATTATATTTAACTGAAAAAGATGTTCCGAATGGTGGTTTTCAAACTTTGACTCCAAATGAATTCGCGAAAAAACTTATGCATCTTCAATGGTTCAACGTAGCTGAAAAAAATTTGAAATAAAGTAGAAAAAAAAAGAAATACATCTATCATTTACAACCTTTTTTGCAAAAAAAGAATAAAATAGGTTTTATATTTACTGTTTTGGAGCTTTTTTTCAATTTGAAACCCCGTTTCCTCTCATTTAGAATGTTTATGCTCTTAGCATTATGGTTCAATCCGTACACCGATATTTTAAATTAACATGCGAAAAAATAAAATCGACTTCTCTTCTTATACTGCTTTAAATTTTCGAACAATAATACTGAAAGTTTTTTTTTTTTTTTTTAATGATATGTGCTTTTCTAATAAACTAATACTAAACGTACCGTAAAATGGGGTGTATAGGAACAGCGGGGTCAATTGGAACAAAACTTCCCGACCGTACAAAGAAATTCTTCATAAATATACTATTGGGTATTTTTCGCCATTAATTTTTTTTATAAAGGTAAGATCGGGTAAGATCATAGGAAGTAGGAAAAAATTACTTTTGTCAATCTGGCAACGCTACTGGCTTCTAAGGAGGGCTGCACGTGGAATGCTAGAAAACATCACATTTTCATAGACTGCAAAACTTCATATGCAAGAACAAACCTTCTTATATTTAAAAACTAAGAGTAGTATGTTTCAATTATGCATGTATCTGAACAACAGAATACCACATTAGAATTTACATTTTTTATAAATTGTGTCATAAAAATGAAGAATTCTGAAAAATGCCATAGGAAAAAAAATTACGGGGTGAATCGGAACACTTAGTTCTGTTGTTCCAATTCAAACTTATTTGAAGGAAACTGTTTGAAAAATCAAGATTCTAACCCCAATTCTTCTAATCAAGACAAGGACAAGGATTTATTACTGCTTATCCCTTCTCGTGAGCAACTAGATCTTAGAATGACAATAAGTTGCAGATTTCAAAAGATTTTTTCTCCAGGAGACTTTTTTTTACTTAAAATACGAGGGGAAAAGTCACATAGACTTTATGTAGTAAATGTCCAGCACACAGACAGTGATGAATAAGCGAAAAAATCTTTCAGGACAATCCCCGAAACCCAGAGATTTCAAGAAACTAAAGAAAAGGCAGAGTTCATCCGAGGAAATGTTATGAAAAAACTTAAGTCACAATTGCTAGTTTTAAGGACAAGTACATATTTGTGGACGACATGAGTGACTTCCTTTCATGTTAAATCTTTGTATTTCAATTCAAAAGCTTTTCTTACAATTACTTTTCATTTTTCATAAGTTCAAAATTATTTTGGATTTTGACAAATTATAAACGTTTACTGGTATTGAAATTGTGCATTTATTTGACAGTAATTCATAGGCGGACTTAGACCGCAAATTCTGGGGGTGCAACAGTAGTATAACTGGGGGGAGGGGGGGTGATTCCCTGGACAACAAGCCAGTGGCGCAACCAGAAAACAGTTTTAAGCAGAGTTTGAAAAAACCCAGCGCGTCTGGGTTTTTAATCAAATATCAGGGTTTTCATTTTTCATTTCAGGGAAGTCATTTTAATATCATTCTCTATTCAAACATTGTATATCAAACTACTGCTTGCTACGTAAAATTTTTAATGAGTCGGGAGCCATGAAGAGAGGTCACTGTGACCCCCTAAAGAATTTTTTATTTGGAAAAAGCAATGCTATATTGATTTTTTAAAATTAATATGATAAAATATTTTTAATTGATATTGAATTGAATTTATGGATTTAAATAGTTCCTGTTTAGTTTGATCCTCTAAATATCCAAATAAATAAACAAATAACTCAAATTCAGATACACAGTTTTATTTCTAATACTTAAGAAGTTTGCTCAGAAATGAAGATGTCTTTTTCTGGATTACATATTGACCAACACTAAATATAATAATAAACTCAATGTTATAACTAAACTGATCAGTACCAATTTCTAGACTGGATATTGATCAAAATATTTGTAATGTTTAGTTTGTTTATGAAATAAATGTTTTCAATGTGCAGTAAATTGTGAAAAAAACCACTTCACCGACATAGTGTGTCATTTCAAGTGGGCCCACCAGAAAAATCTCGGTGAGTTTTTTTCGGGCTGGGCCCACGTTGACGAATCCTGCTTTTAGTTTTTTCTCCATTTGATAGGCAGGTTTGGGTGATTATCCCCAGGAAAATTTTTGATATTGTAATCCTGAAAATGCAGTTTTAGACTGCCTCTGATGGTGCTGTGAGGGGAAAGAAAAGTTCACAGGAACTTCCATATAGAATTCTAGAAATTAAAGTCCTAAAAACGCGATTATAGGCGATATTTGTTGACGCTCATTTAAGGGATGGGGCTTATCTTAAGGACTGTCCCCGATCAATTTCTTGAAAAATAGAGCAAAATCGATCACCTTCCCCACAACTTTTCGAAGTTGAAATTCCAAAAACGCAACTGTAGACAAACTTTATGATGTGACGAGAGAGGCGTTCTGGTTCTCTCTCCAAGAAACATCTCGAAATACAAGTCCTAAAAAACGAAGTTTTACAGCAATATTCAGTAATGTTAGGAGGAGAGGTTTTATGTCTCTCCCGCCTTAAATTTTTTCAAACATTAGTTTTTTCTTTTTCAGATTTCATACGGAAGTGTCAGCTCGTATAATTGAAAGAGAACGGTGTGCTATACCTCTCATCCAATTGTCATTCTAAAAACATAATTTTTAGTATCATAGACGTCTTGAATGATATTAGAAAAAGGGATATTGAAAAGCTTGCCAAAATTTTTTTCGAAATTTACGTCCTAAAAACGCGACATAGACCATATCCAGTAACAATAGGGATTCGGCACTTCTTAACATTTGAAACTATGGAAGAAACCTTAAATAATTTTTTAATGTTGTTAGAAGCGAGACGAAGTTGAGGGTGAAAAAAGGTGCGAGGGGCTCCGATTATATTTTTAGAAATTCAAGTCTTATGAACTTGATTGTAGGATTGTCCCGATGGATTTTTTGAAAACAGATAAAAAAAACTCCCCCCCCCCCCTTATCTACCAGCTCTTCAATTTTTCATAGTTTAAGTTCCAAAAACGTAATGTTAGACAATTTTTTATGCAGTTATTGGAGGGGGTTATGGGGCTCTACCCTGAAAATTTTCGAAATTGAAGTTCTAAGAACAAAGTTCTTATGTGCAATATTCCATGGTATTAGAAAGAAGATTTAAGGCTACTGTCTTCAATCTTCCATTAGCGGCAAGAAGATTTGAAGTCCTAAGCATGTCAATTCGTAGGATTTCAAAGCCTGCTGTGCCAAAAGGTTCTCCCCTTTAGACTTTTCGGAACTGTAGTTTAGAAAAGTAAAATTTTAACGAGTTTTAATGATGGATAAAGGGTGGTTGGGGTTGCCCTTATTCGAAAATTTTCCAAAATTGAAGCTTCAAAAACGAAATTTTAAGCAATTTTCGATCTTTTAAGGTGTTTGGTATTTGGAGGATTTTCAAAGGAAATTTTGCTAAATTGAAGCCCAGATGACGAAATTTGTGATGCTCCGTAATAACTTTGGCGGGGTAGAGGACTTCTGAGAAATAACATTTTGAAGACTTTTTTAATTTCAGACGAAATAGGAAAAAAATAAAAAAAAAATCTCATTTTTGAAAGAAATTAAGATATTTTCTCAACATTGGGTATTTTGGTGCCTTTTCCCAAGACGCGTTCGTCAATAATAAGAATATTTAAAAAAAAATATCAACTCATCATTCTGGAGAAAGGGTGGGAGGAAGGGAGCACGATCATTGTGGGCCCCCTCTGGTTGGGCCACTACAATAAGTCCGGGGGGGGGGTACTTCAATGGAAATTTTTGAAAATTTACCTTAGAAATGCTTGTTTTCAATTGATTTCAGGGCAGATTTTACTGATAAAGTTATTACAATAGTCACGTTTTTTTTTTTTTTTTTTTTTTTTTTTTTTTTTTTTTTTTTTTTTTTTTTAATTTCGCCATGGTAGTTTCAAAGTAGAAGAAATTGTAATGATGTACCAATAAATACCCAATTACGGAGTATACACTCATTCTTTAATACAGCACTGAATAATAATGTTCTTTTCCAACTGCATTTCTTGGCGAATTATACTTAATTTCATTATTTTCAAAACCCAACCAAAAATGTTGGGGGTGCGGCGCACCCCCTGGCACCCCCGTAAGTCCGCCTATGCAGTAATTATCTGTTCTTATTCTCCCCCATCAATATTACTCATGTTTGTGAGACCTATTACAGGTTAAATTGAAAAAATAAAAATAAAAATTTTAACATGTGTTCCGATTGACCCCTATCAGCGGGGTGATTCGGAACACCCATAATTTCCTATATCTACTTATATTAAAAACTGAGTATCTTTCTATCTATGTCACGCTTCTTTCTCCTGAACGCCACTGAACTGAAAGTCGAACCAGGTATCGATAGATAGGGAATTTTTCAGGCTTCATTAGTTTCAATTTATATAATTATACGATTTTAATTAGCGAAGATATCAATTAATAAGTAGTCAAATTTAAAGCGATTAAGCCTAATAAATGATTAAATTAATATGAAATCCATTGTTGAAACGTGGTTGCTATGAAACAGTGATAACAATGAATAATAAGAATTTTGAATAAAGGCTTAACTAAGTCAAAAACGAAACTCATAAGCGGGCCATTTACGTAATATTTTTATCGCTAGCTACTTGTAATATTTTGAAACATTCATTTGTTGAAAAGCCATCTACTTATTAAAAACTGAGTATCTATGTCTACTTTTTTCCTTTGAGCGAGCTGAACTTACTGAAACTTTCCTCACCATCTTGAAGACGCGAAGCATCTCAATAATTCGAATGATTTTTTTTATATAGGAAAATAGTAAAGGCGTGAAGCGCCTGTAAGCGAGCCGCCTTGGCGGGGAGTAGTTTCTTGAAATTTTCCTCGCTACTTTCAGGGCACGAAGTGCCCGTGCAACGTCGGGCCACGTTCGTGGTATGTCTTGAAATCGAATGAACATTAAATTTTTCAAATAATATAACTTCAGAATGAGGTAAAAGTTAGAGAAGGGGGACGTTATGCATCAACATGCCACAGGAAGCTAATCTAGCTGCCCTGGCAGCTAGTATTTTAATAATAATTGTTCAAAATGTTTTGTCTTTGCTTGGAATATCAAAAGTAAAGCAAGACCGAAGTTTTTACCCAAAAAATCAAATTAAAAAAAAATCTTTTAACTGCTTTTTTAGCCTACTTTCCCGTTAAAAATAAAAGAAAGACGAAAAAAGTATTAAAAGTGGCTTAATGCATCTAAAAAATATCGCCAAGTCAAAAAACATCGCCAAGTTAAAAAAAAAAAAAATATCGCTAAGTCCGAAAAAAATACCGCCAAGTTCGAAAAAAAAAGTCAAAAAGAAATAAATAGGTAAAATGAATATCGAAAAATTGAAAATTTGAAAGTAGGGTATTGAGATGGGGAATTTGTGTGTCGGTCGGTCAGTCTGTCTGCCCCCCCCCCCCCTAATAACTTTTGAATGAACATTCCGATTTTGACAAAAAAATTTTTGTTGGAAAGATCTCGGCCAGTACAGCTCATTCTCATATTTGATTTTTCGATTTGAACAATTTTTAGTTCAACTTTGAACCGTTCAAACAACCTGTCCCGCGATGCTAACTTGTGAGTGAACAGTCCGATTTGAAAAAAAAATTTTTTGTTCGAAAGATCTTATCAAGGATACTTCATTACCGTGTGTAAATTTTCAATTTGAACATTTTTTTCGTTCAACATTGAACCGTTCAAGCAAGCTGTCCCCCCTAATAACTTTTGAGTGAACAGTCCGATTTAAATAAACTTTTTTTTTTGTTCGAAGGATCTCAGCAAGGATACTTCATTACCGTATTTAAATTTTCAATTTGAACATTTTTTCGTTCAACATTGAACCGTTCAAGCAACCTTTCCCCAGCTAATAACTTTTGAGTGAACCGTCCGAATGGAATAAACTTTTTTTTGTTTGAAAGATCTCGGAGAGGCTCTCATTCCCATACTTCGCTTTATGATTTGAACCATTTTTCGTTCAATATTGAACAGTTCAGAAAAAAAAATTAACATTAGCGCCTACTGGGAATTTAAGTTGAATGTTGTTCCTGAACTTAAAGTCGGATTTCCTTCAAACTAACTTTGTAAGAAAATGGTTTTATAAAGAATAATGTTTATAAAGTACTTTTCTGAGTAATCTTCTGTGAGGACTCTGATTCCGACTCCTACCCCGCAAACATTGCGGACATGCAGGCTCAGAAAAAAAAAGACTGACTGTGCAGACGATTTTTTGTTTATTTATTCATCTGTTTTATTTTATTTATTATTGTTTTTTTTTTTCCTTTTTTTTTTTTTTTTTTTTTGGCAGACAATTTTTTTTGTGACAAAAATTTTTCATTCACGAGGGCATTTTATTCTTTATTTATATTTAACAACTGACAACGGATTAAAAGTGAAATTCGAGACATTTTATTAACGGACGAGTTTCCTTTTTCCTTTTTTTTTTCTTTGTTTGATAAAATGTGTGTTGATGCTCTTTGTACTTTCATTTATTTATTTATTTTTTTTTTTTTTTTTTTTATTTTTTTTTTTTTAACGATTGAGGATTTTTTCTACGGAAGAACTGTAACAGTTACATTCTTTAAAAGGTGCGACAAAACTTTATTTATTCTTTTATTTATTTTTTACGTGTCTATTTCATCTGATGAGAGGGGTATATTTTGCTTTTCCAAATCAGCTCTAAGTGCTAAAAAGGTATGTTTGACATAATTTTCAGTCTCAGATAATCAAGAGAATAATGATCAGATGCAGGAATGCCGATGTCAATGTACCGGAAAGTAAGCTCGTTTAGTTCTTGACAGAACTTCTTGTTTACAATCAAAACTGATAAGTGTTCCGATTCACCCCATTTTACTGTATGTTCCACGTTCTGTTTATATGTGAAATCTTCCTATTATTAATTTTTACGTTGAAATGTATGTTATGCTTGTATTTATACTTTTTAGACAAGGTAGTTGATATCATTTTAAATTTTTAGCGACTTAATATGACTTAAATACGAAAGTCCAAGAACAATAAGGGCCCTGCTCCACATCAGCGTGAAACGCGACCGAAACCGAAGGCAGTGACCGAAAATCCGGGTATTTTCCATAGGAACACTATGTAATCCATCTTACGTTTCTGCTTTATTTTTCTACTTTACGTCAATGTGGAGTAGGGCCCTAACTAAATGAAATACGAAAAAGGAACAAAAAAGCAATACTGTTCATTTTCGAACTCGGCTCCTGGCAGCCATGAACCATTTGAAAAAGGGTGATAGATTAAAGAGGTGCACTTTCCGATACTTTCAGTTTTTGTTCGCTTTTCACTTCTTTGTTGAATGTTACTTCGCTTTTCGCCCTATTTTGAGGAAAGCAGAAGAAACCTGACGCGTGCGCAAAGTCGAGGAAGGTCATACGATAAAATTTTAGACAGTACGCGGGGAGGTAAAGAGAGGGAGGTTTTAAATCCCTACAGCCTCCTCTCCAGTGGTTGGAAGTAGCGAAACTACTGTACAGTAGGGTGGGCCGAAAATGACTTTTATTTTTTTTTTTCGATGACGAGGTATGCGGAAAAGGTGCCATTGGGGGCACAAAGCACTCACAAGAAATTTGATTTTTTTTGCGCAATTTCTTGATCTGCCGCAATCGCCTTGAAGTTTCGAAAAAATGCTAATTTTTGATGTTTTTCGTAAAATTTGTCAAAATTTTTTTTTTTAATATTTTCAGTGATAGGTGTAACTTAAAAGGTACTATTAGGGGCACTAAGTTCACATAAAAAATTTGAATTATTTTGCTCCATTTCTTGATCAGCCATAAACGCTTGGGGGTTTCAGGAAAATTGCTAAAATTGGATATTACAGCAAAATTTGTGAATTTTTTTAAAAAAATTATCTTTGGCAATGAGGAGAGCAAATAAGGCTCACTATTATCATTAAATCAACATTAAAATTGAATTGTAAATGATATTTATTTAATTTGTTACAAATACGGGGAAAATTCGGATTTTTTTTTTTTTTTTTTGTACTGATCTCCATATATTATTTCTCTAAGCCGAATCCTATACCCGGTCGAAACTCGCTCATTTCTTTATCAAATTGCAAGAAAATTTATGATTTTGAAGCTTATCCCGCGGGCTATTGACGAAAATTAGACCCACCCTCTAAAAAGTGTCGGTTCGTTTTTTATTCGAACTTCAATTTTTGGGCACAAAATTGACTCTATCTAGCGAAATAATTGTCGTATCGTCTTCATTTTGATTTCATTCGAAGGATTAAAAAAAATGCGTTCTTTGGAACGTTTCTCCGCTAGCGCCGCGTAACGAGAATCTTGAAAATCCACGTTTAAGCGACTTATAAGCGATTGAAGTTTGAAAAAGTTAAATTTTTTGCTCAACTGTCAAAATCGTTACATTGTTGTTCAAATCAATTTTAAATGCGACATTTCAAGACAAGGCTTAGCTCGGTAAACCTTAATTGTAACTTTTATTGTTTCAAAATACTATGGTAGTTTTGCGATAACGTTAGTATTTAGTTTAGTAGTAGCCTTGGGTGTTTGATTTTAATATAGGGTATCACTTTTGTAGTAGTTGTAAAAGTGAACGTGTCTTTGATCTCTTTGAAAAGTTGTCAGAACGACGGCAGTAGATGGCGATGTTGTGCAATTGAAGCCAATAAAAATTGTCGTATTAAATTTTAAGTTTAGAGTTTTTTTTTTTTTTTTTGCGGAATTCCGCACGGGTCACCTAGTCCAATTTATTTATTAATTTTTAAGCTTTATAAAAATTCCTTCCAAGTTTTGAGAGTTAATTTAGGAGTCTGAAATAAGAAGTAGTTTATCAAATAATCTGCATTTTTATTTTTAAAATTCGTTAGAGTTACAAATTAGTTATTTATTACTATTGAATAAAAAAAATCTGTTAACTGAAAATGCTTCACAGCTCTCAGCTTATTGCGCATCCAAATATCTTGCAAAATAATCCAGAACTCAACGCGAGGAGGTGGCTGCACGAGTTCTACCAGCCCTCCACCTAAAAATATTATATTCACGTTGTTTTGCATTCTTCATGCAATAAAGTCCTTCTTCGAATTAAACGTTGACATTTTTATCCTGAATTGTATCTTTGCTCTGACGAAGGTATCTCTGTCCTCATGGCCACATACGTGCATTGCCGCTTCTGTCACTACTTTAATTGTTCTTCCCACAGCTTGCGTGTGACTTGGAAAGCGGACTGAAGCTTCATCTAAAACCAAGCCTGATTCTATGTTTCTCTCAATCTCTTCGAATGAAAGATTCTTCGTAATTGGAGGCTTACTAAGATCTGTTGAGAGCCACTTGATGCAGTCGTAGTACTCAGTAGCCATAAAGTTTAGTTTTAGAACATTAAACTGTCTCAGTCTCCTGATCTCTTTCTTCTTTGAAAGGTGGCATTGTTTAATCCTTTTCCATGCCAATATTATGATTTCTTTGTTTTCGTCTGTCGCCATTACTAATAGTATATTCTCAGGATGGCTATAGTATGCATTTCTTTGAACCACCGAATGCACTATCGTTAAGTCATCAGAGAGGAAGTTTGAGAGTAGAACTATTTTCCACAAATGTCTCGATCCATCTGCTCACCCTAGTAACTTCCTCACTGAGAACCATACTCTGCGCATAAACTCGTACTACGCCATTCTACTCTTATGGCTACTGAGTACTACGACTGGATCGACTGGCTCTCAACAGATCTTAGTGAGCTTCCAATTACAAATATTAGTATACGAGTAGTACGAGTTTATGCGCAGAGTTATGGCTCTCAGTGAGGAAGTTACCAGGGTGAGCAGATGGACCGAGACAATTTGTGGAAAATAGTTCTACTCTCAAACTTCCTCTCTGATGACTTAACGATAGTGCATTCGGTGGTTCAAAGAAATGTATACTATAGCTATCCTGAGAATATACTATTAGCAATGGCGACAGACGAAAACAAAGAAATCAGAATATTGGCATGGAAAAGGATTAAACAATGCCACCTTTCAAAGAAGAAAGAGATCAGGAGACTGAGGCAGTTTAAGGTTCTAAAACTGAACTTTATGGCTACTGAGTACTACGACTGCATCAACTGGCTCTCAACAGATCTTAGTAAGCCTCCAATTACAAAGAATCTTTCATTCGAAGAGACTGAGAGAAACATAGAATCAGGCTTGGTTTTAGATGAAGCTTCAGTCCGCTTTCCAAGTCACACGCAAGCTGTGGGAAGAACAATTAAAGAAGTGACAGAAGCTGCAACTCACGTATGTGGCCATGAGGACAGAGATACCTTCGTCAGAGCAAAGATACAATCCAAGATAAAAATGTCAACGTTTAATTCGAAGAAGGACTTTATTGCATGAAGAATACAAAACAACGTGAATATAATATTTGGTTCTACCCATAATTCGCCCAAGCCTTATCTATCGGACCTGTCACCATGAATGCAAAGGGGTAGGAGATAAGAAGTGGACAATAGGTGCTGGAAGAGTGAACTGAACACCTGCTGTTTTCCTGGAATGAAGGGGAAATCATTTCAGAATAGGGATTTTTAGCAGGACTTAATGCGCTTATACCACGTGCTTCCCTATATCTTAAATTGAATTTCTGCGGTTCGTTCTTCGTTGATTTGTTCGAAGGGGCGACGGAAAACTTCAGGATGATTTGCGCCATCATAGAAAGGTTTCATGTAAGGGTCATTTCATGCAAAATGAGCAAAAATGAGAAAAAAGTAGTGGCCGCATGGTTATAGATTTTTATGAAATTTAGTACACAGGTTCATTTTATGCATATATAGAAATATCTAAAATAGTTTGGCTCAATACTTTTAATTTTAGTCGTTACATGCAACTGAAACGTGGCATTATTTAGCATCATTCCGCACAAATGCTAAATGTTGTATGTTTGAAGCCCTATATTTTATTGCTTACGTCATGCAAACGAAAAAAATTTATATAATAGCCGTAATCTATGGAATAAGGTTATTTATCAGCCTCGCATTTACTAGTTTGATTGCAATAGTTAATTTTTTACTCAGTTGTAAAAACTGAAAATAACACAATTTTCTCAAAATTAAGCATTTTATTTTTTATTCTCGAGCTTTAAAGAATGCATTAGCATTCGCTTACATTAATACCCAGTAAAGTTCCAGGTATCATAAAACAAATGCCTTACTTTTGGAGTTTCACTTAAACTCCTTCCGCAAAATCAGCTTTAAACTTGAAGACATTTTGTAAAATGACGATTTTCCTCTTTGTTTAAACACAAAAATTTAAATAAGGAACACTTCGGACAACTGTCAATTTTGCAAAAATGTAGGGTATTATGTCTACTATTAGCTTCGAGAGTCAAAAAAGTGCATTTTTGGTTCTCAAGTTTGAAAAAAAAATCGCAACAGCAGCATTCTCTTGGGTCATTCCACGTGAAAGAAATTGAGAAAAAAGTATTGGCCACATGGTGATAGTTTTTTATAAAATTTGGTACACAGGTTCATTTTGTGCATATAATAACATATCTAAAAGTTTTTGGCTTAAAATTTTCTATTTTAGGTGTTACATGCAATTCAAAATTGGCCCATCCTTCACACTAATAAACTAATATACACACTAATAAACTTGACACTAAATAAATGTTGCACTTTTGAAACGTTGTATTTTTTAACTAGTTAATGTAAACAAAAAGAAACATGTGTTTGTAATTTTAGGAGAAGGGCAATTTATCGGTTTACGGTAACGTTTTAAAAGTCATGATAATTAGCGGTTAACTGAACTGTTAAAACCTAAAATATCATTTTCAACAAAATTGAAGGTTTTCATTATTTTTCTCACGCAAAAAGGAATTCAGTTGCATAATTTAAATTAATTCCCAACAATGTTAACTTTCATAGAATTAATACCTAAATTTTTGAAGCTGTATTTTAATTCTTTTGTTTTCAAAATATTTTTTGAACGAAAGTATATTTCGTAAAACGATCACTTTCGCCTTTAAGTTGGCACAAAACTTTATATGAAGGACACTTTGGAAATTGCTCCAATTTTACAAGGATATAGGCCATTATGTCTACTATTTGTGAAGAAGCTCGATAGTGCCTTTTTGATTTCTTAGCTTTGTATTAAATAGACAGAAACAACATTTTGATTTTCTTCGTATTTTATGTGAAGCTTGAGAAATTCAAAGGAACAGAAAAACGACTAAGGAGCAAAATCAAGTGTATTCAGTATTAATTTCAATTTCTAAAAAATGTGCAGGTACGATGCGGAACTTATGGGGGGGGGGGGATCTTGTGGGTAAAAGTTATATTTCCAGAAATACAAATAATAATATAATCAATAAATGGATGAAATTGTTGATGTTTTTTCTAATTTTTATTCTGTCCAAAAAGTTTCTTTTAATCTCCATGAAGATTTGCTAAGATAGGTTTTATCGCAAGTAACCTGTTATTCTTACTCCACATCACGGGTGTAGATAGTTAAAAAAAAGCAACTTTTACTTGTACAATTAAATATAATTTTTCATACTGGAATACAATACACTTCACAATAATTATGGAAAGGCTTCATCAAATACTTTATAAACACTCTTTCAAGAAAAGGGAACACGAAAGAAATGATTAAGTCGTTCTAGACTTACAATAAATGGTTTCCTTGATGAAATTTTAACTGAATTCAAGTTATTCTAATGACAAAAATACGCAAAAAAGCACTGATTAAAATTTGATATTAAATAAAAGACAATTTTTCAAAGTACGATTTCATCATTGAAAAATATGACACCAATTATTAACTTAGCCCAGGTAATTAGTAATAGATAGTTTTACGTTCTGTATTGCTTTTTTCTGTTATTTTTTCATTCAAAGAGCTACCAGAGTTGTTTGAATCCTGAAGAAAACAAAACAGATTTCAATTTTTGTTAATATCTCAGACTTAATGAAAGCTCCAAATAAATTTAATTTTCATCTTTACTGACAGAAATTTTTCCAGAGAATGAAAATATTATTTTTTTAAATACATATGTATGTTTATAACTTTAAGAGTTATAGAGTCACAAACTGGCTGTAATGAACTCTGAAAATTTAGGCTTAGCGTAAGCCTTAATTTCTAATGTCAATAGCAAAGCAACAAACAGTTTTTAAACTTTCATACTTTGCATTTCCTCATAGATATGCATGATTTACCGTAATAATGACATGTTAGCCACAGCCGATTTGCTCATTTCGCATGGAATGACCCCCGTAAGAGAACAACAAAAATAAGTTACAAAAAGAATTAAAAAAACTAAAGCTCCAATAATTTCGAATATTTTGTTAATTTGATCCAAAAGTCTTTTTGATTTTGTGAGAGAAGCGTATTGGAGTTTCATTTTGTCCATTTTTATCATGCAATTATTATTACTTACGTTGCTATTATAATTCGGCAATTTGTCGGCATTAAATGTTTTAAATGGAATTTTCTTTTGAATTTTTTTATGGTTTAACAATAAATTTGTTTCAGACAGAAATGATATTTTTTTTTCCTTTAAACGAACGGACTTGTTTTTATTTTAAAGATTGTTCAATGTTTTAAAGACGTTTTTTGTTCGGAGAAACTATAAAAAGCTTTTTAAGGAATGAAAATTCAATTTTTCGATACCGAGTATGAAAGTAAAAATGCCTTATATGCTAACTTATTTTTGGAATAGTCGTTGAGCAAGAGCATTTTTTTTTATTATAACTGTTTATCTTATAATAACTGCTACGTCTAGGTTAGGGTATTAGATCAACTGGTGGGATAAGCTTTTTAATTTAAGCCAATACCAAAATAAATAATAGCAACTATAGACTTAATCGTTAATAAAATAAAGAAGCTAATTTCAGGGCTTAATTTATGCAACTGTTGAATTGTTAATAAAACTTTTTGAAACTTTAAAAATAACCCAGTAAATATTATCACAGGAACTTTTAACTCTCCCCCCTCCCCGCCCAATAATTTTCTTGATTCAAGTCATCAATTCAAAAACGGTTTCTTAAAGCTTTTTTGCTCCATTGGTAAAAAAATAACTTCAGAACTTCACCTTCTTGATTCATATATCATTTGCTTCATAACCTTTATTTTTTTCAATATTAGTTAATGTCTTAGTTTGATCTAAGTTTTTTCTTTAGCCTAGCACACATTTTGAATAAATGTTCTTTAAATTCCGCATACAAACTACAGAACTTAATGCATAGGCAAAAAACATTTTTGTACAATTTTCGCCTAAATTTTCATTTTACCCACCCTCAAAAGTACATTCAGCTGTATTTCTGCTCATCTGCAAGTGAATGTGTACCAATCAATGTATGGGCAGCCGAAATATCCATTTTGACTATCACCGAGTGAAGTAAAGTGAGTTTTCTCGTGAAGTCTATATGTATACGTTAGTATGTGTGTAAATTGTATATTTCAAAAATTATATACTGTAGAAGGTTAAAGTTTTGTGTACAAGGTACACTGAAGTGACAAAAGTCATGGGATACCTCTTAATATCGTGTCGGCCCTCCTTTTGCCCGGCGAAGTGCAACAACTCGACGTGGCATGGACTCAACAAGTCGTTGGAAGTCTTCTGCAGGAATATTGAGCCATGCTGTCTCGATAGACGTCCATAATTGTGAAAGCGTTGATGGGGCAGGATTTTGGGCACGAACAGACCTCTCGATGGTGTCTCATAAATGCTCAATGGGATTCATGTCGGGCGATCTAGGTGGCCAAATCATTCGTTGGAATTGTCCAGAATTTTCTTCAAACCAATTGCGAACAGTTGTGGCCCGGTGACATGGCGCATTGTCATCCATAAAAATCCCATCGTTGTTTGGGTACATGAAGTCCATGAATGGCTGCAAGTGATCTCCAAGTAGCTGCACATAAGCATTTCCAGTCAATGTTCGGTCCAGTCGCACTAGAGGACCAAGTCCATGCCATGAAAAAACAGCCCACACCATTACGGAGCCACCACCAGCTTGAACAGTGCCTTGCTGACAGTTTGGGTCCATGGCTTCGTGGGGTCTGCGCCACACTCGAACCCTACCATCGGCTCTTACCAGCTGAAATCGTGACTCATCGGACCAGGCCACGGTTTTCCATTCATCTAGGGACCAACCGATATGCTCACGTGCCCACGAGAGTCGCTGCAAGCGATGTCGTTCTGTCAGTAAAGGCACTCGAGTCGGTCTTCTGCTGGAATAGCCCAAGAAATCCAAATTTCTCCGCACAGTTCTAGCAGACACGTCCATTGTACGTCCCACATTGATTTCTACGGTGATTTGACGCAGTGTTGCTTGTCTGTTAGAATTTACGACTCTTTGCAGACGTCGCCGGTCTCGATCTTTAAGTGCAGGCGGTCGACCACTGCGCTGTCCATGGTGGGATGTTATGCCTGAAATTTCATACTCTCGGCACACTCTTGACACAGTGGATCTGGGAATGTTGAATTCTCTAACGATTTCCGAAATGGCATGACCCATGCGTCTAGCTCCAACTAACATTCCGCGTTCAAAGTCTGTTAATTCACGTCGTGCGGTCATCATCACGTTAAAACCTCTTCACATGAATAACTTGAACAGAAATGAAAGCTCTGTAAAAGCACTGCGCATTTATACCTGTTCTATGCGATGCTACTGCCATCTGAAAAATTGCATATTGCTATTCCATGACTTTTGTCACTTCAGTGTATGTGTAGTATCTTGTTATGCTCCTCCCTTTGTCAGCTGGGAGATATATTCTCAAAATGACAATAAAAATGAGTTGCTGTATTCTTCGTTCATGCGATGTAATGGCGTACGGTTCAAAACAATTAAAATGCTACAGCTTACTCAATTTTGATGGTACAGAAAAAAGAATGGTATTTTTGTAATCAGTAAAGCATTTCCAACTGCACGGGATATAGGGGGAGGGGGGTTGAATTTGAAATTTAAAAAGCGTCGTCTTTCGTAGGTCTTTCTAATTTTTTTTGTGATGTCCGGCTGGTGATTGTGATTATCACTGTGGTTCACCATGTTAGTCCATATTAATGTTATTCTTGCTGTGCACAAACGGTTCGTGCACTTCCAATGAGACGTATCATTTTTTACGTGAATGTATTCGGAACATATAATCTTTGCATACTAATAGTTTTCCTCCTCTTTCTGAATCAACAAAACCGAACTCCATTTTGGAGCTGGATGCTGGATGCACTTACAGTATAGTATGGAGGAAAGATATCAAAAATGACCAGCACGTGGTTGGGCAGGGGAAAGTTTAACCAAGGGAAATCCCTAAGTTTCCCTATCTTGCTCTCTCCTCCTTTCGATTGACACTAATCCTCTCCGGAAGGCGTGCTCACTCGTCAAGTTTATGCTTGAATAGAGGGGTGGGCCAATTATTGGGGACACCTAATATTTTCAGGTGGAGGGCTGGTAGAACTCGTGAAGTCACCTCCTCGCGTTGAGTTCTGGATTATTTTGCAAGATGTTTGCGGATGCGCAATAAGCTGAGAACTGTGAAGCACTTTCAGTTAACAGATTTTTTTTATTCAATAGTAATAAGTAACTAATTTGTAACTCTAACGAATTTTAAAAATAAAAATGCAGATTATTTGATAAACTACTTCTTATTTCAGACTCCTAAATTGTCTCTCAACACTTGGAAGGAATTTTTATAAAGCTTAAAAATTAATAAATAAATTGGATCAGTACAAAAAAAAAATCCGAATTTTCCCCGTATTTGTGACAAATTAAATAAATATCATTTACAATTCAATTTTAATGTTGATTTAATGATAATAGTGAGCCTATTTTGTTCTCCCCATTACCGAAAATAATTTTTTAAAAAATTTCACAAATTTTGCTGTAATATCCAATTTTAGCAATTTTTCTGAAACCGCCAAGCGTTTATGGCTGATCAAGAAATGGAGCAAAATAATTCAAATTTTTTATGTGAACTTAGTGCCCCTAATAGTACCTTTTAAGTTACACCTATCACTGAAAATATTTTAAAAAAATGTTTGACAAATTTTACGAAAAACATCAAAAATTAGCATTTTTTCGAAACTTCAAGGCGATTGCGGCAGATCAAGAAATTGTGCAAAAAAATTCAAATTTTTTGTGAGTGCTTTGTGCCCCCAATGGCACCTTTTCCGCATACCTCGTCATCGAAAAAAAAATAAAAGTCATTTTCGGCCCACCCTACTGTACAGCTACATTTTTCAGTAGTTTGTAGTGTAGCGCACTATTTTTAAAAAAAAAATAGAGTAACTAGTAGCGCGATACAAAAAAATAGTTGTTAGTAGCGATTTCTGAAAATTACTTTTATATTTGCTGAAAATATATAAATACATAAAAACAATTTTAAAAAAGAAAAGAGAGAAACAAGGTCAAATCGAATCTGACTGGTGCAAATCTTACAGGAGAGCATCAACGGACGCAGTAAGAAAAAAGAATCATAAATATGCGAGCTGACCTTAGACACATCATATTAACACCATACATCTTGCCCCAATATTCGCAAAAAATTTCTAAAATGTCTTAAAAGGACAAATTGGCGCAAAGAAAAAAAGAAGAGACAAAAAGAGTAATCTACAATTGTTAGTAATACTCCATGTTCGAATGAGCTAATTTATTAATCTCAACCACTTTTTAAAATTTTTCGCTCAATTCCCTAAGTCAAACCGTATATGCTTTTTATTCATTTAATTTTTGAGAGTAGCGAAGTAGGGACAACATTTCAAAAGTAGTTTGTAGTTGATACATTTTGAAAAAAGTAGTTGCAGTTGTAAACTACATTTATTACAAAGTAGTTGTAGTTGTAGTCTTGTAGTTCGCTACGAAAAAAATGTAGTTTTTCCAACCACTGCTCCTTTCCTGGTTTATACGCAAGTAGTATTCTAATAGAAAAATAAGTAAATTCCAACACAGTCAAACACAAATCCGGACTAATAGGGAATCTATACATACATTCATTTATATATTTATATATAGATAGTATCAAATATATTACTTTTATATTTGCAAAGACCGTGAATTTTATAATTTATTCAGAGTTACATAGGAACGAGCAGTGGTCGGAAGTAGCGCGCTACAAGTAGCGAAACTACTGTAGTAGCTACAATTTTTAGTAGTTTGTAGTGTAGCGCACTACTTTTTAAAAAAGTAGAGTAGTGAGTAGCGCGATACAAAAAAATAGTAGTTTGTAGCGATTTCTGAAAACTACATTTAAATTAAGAAAAAAAATAATAAATGAAAATAATTTTTAAAAAAAGAGAACGAAGGAAAAAAACAAGTATTTTCTTGTGGCGAATATTCGTAAAAATTGTAAAAAAAATCTAAAAAGGACAAATTTTAGCAAAAAAAAAAAGGAACAAAAAGAAAAAGTAACAAATAAATTCAAAGACAATTCCTATTTCTATTCCATATTTGAATGAGGTAATTTTTTAATCTAAACCACTTTTCGAATTTTTTCGGTCGATCCTCAAACGGTGTATTCTTGTTATTTATTTATTTTTCAAAAAGTAGCGAAGTAGTAACTACATTTCAAAAGTAGTGTAGCTCGCTACATTAAAAAAAAAAAATAGTTGTTGCTGTAGTTAACTACATTTATAAGAAAGTAGTTGTAGTTGTAGTTCGTTACAAAAAATATGTAGTTTTTCCAACCACTGGGAACGAGCTAGCACACCCACATGTGAAACGATACACACATAAAAGTGTATTAAAAAAAACTAATGTATTCCGTAAAAGTTGTTTCTCTGCTAGCACAGTGTCAATGCGCGGAAAACGACCTCACTTTTGCTGCGGTAGTTAATTTTTCTTCTTTTTTCCCCCAACAGTTTAAGGAAATCATCAGTTTGAAAAACATCACTAATGACTCCACTAGTGTGGAATTTTTTCACCTGGCAGAAGAACTCCTTATCATGATCTCGTTATATATCGCGGGTTGTTGGTTGTTGGTTGTATTCTCAAGATAAGGAAAATGGCAATAGCCAGGTTTTCAGGTTTTCTGGTTAGATACATGGACATTTTCATAATTTTCAAACAATTCCGAAATGTTAGGATGTCAGTTTTTGAACCATAAAATTGCATGAAACTGCTCTTATCTGTTAGAACGAAAAGGTTTTTTTTTTTTTTTTTTTTTTTTTTGCACTACTTTTAAAAATCCGTAAAGGACCCTCACACACGCTCCGGAAAACCCGAAAGCTTTCCTTGAGGAAACGGGAAACCTTTAAATAGGGGGGTCTCCACACGTTTCGGAAAATCCGAAGGCCGGCCTTGAGGATTTCCTCAAGTCCCAAGACGCTATGGGAAGAAACGAAGGCTAGTCTCTTGAGGAAGAGTCTTTGGTACAATCGTCCCTGAGGAAAACCTCAGAGGAACTCCTTAAGGAAAACCTCAATAGAGAGGGGTCCGGAGCTCCGCAGGAATAGCTCAACAGAATTCACCATACACATATGGATGATTTCCTGGAGAAACTCCTTCGGGTTTTCCGGAGCGTGTGGGGACCTTAACCAACGCCCCCTGTACAGGGGGCGTTGCCTTAACCCTTTATGCATCGACGGTACTCAGAAATCCTGCTTACATTAATTTAGTATTATCATAATACTAAATTAATGTAAGCGGGATTCCCGAAGCAGTTCATCCAAGAAATCATCCAGGTGTGCATGGTGAATTCTGTTGAGCTATTCCTGCGGAGCTCCGGACCCCTCTCTATTGAGGTTTTCCTTAAGGAGTTCCTATGGCTGGAATCATGCTGAAGCTTTTAAGTACCACTCCTTGTACTTCACTGAGAGGCCGACAGGTGGTACCTGCAATCGGAAACAGTTTTCCTAGGGGCACTATAAGGCGTAGGGGGTATTAGACCCAAATGATTTTCAAAATTTTCTTAATTAATCTATATACATAAAACACAACTTTTGTATCCGTATGTCCGGGGTAATCTTCTAAACTACTGAGACGATTTTAACCATTTTTTCACCGTAGATAGCTACAGTAACAGGGAGCAGGATAAGCTATTATTTATTTCTAAAAAGCTTAGTTTAAAAAAGTTATTATGGAAAATAGTAAATTTCATGTAGTTTCCCCATTAAATGATTAAATTTTCAGTCTATTGTTGCAAAAATTTATCGCCTGGCAACAACAATATTAATGGTGATCATAATGAAAATGTGAACCAAGGCTTCTCTGGAGTAAGTATGAAATTTAGTGCTTTCTTAGGATTTTTAGATTCATCTATGCCAATAATCGCTAAAAGACTAAATAAAAAGATAATTGATTTTGGCAACAGTTAGAAAATAGAAAGTGTTTATAGTCAAATTTTTTTCTAAATTAGGTATACATAAGATGTTTTTACCAACTGAGTTTTCACCATTGATGTCACAAGGACAGAAACTAATAATGGGACAAATTTAACGTGCAATATTTGGGGTATAACTTTGATATACCCCCCCCCCCCCAAAAAAAAAATTACGCGCCAAATCTGGCACGTCCTACGGACTTTTTAGGGTTGCTGTTTCTTATTTTGGTGTTGCCAATTAAGGTTTTTTCAGCTTTTAGGTTTTTGCTGTTGCCAAATTTAGTATTTTCTTGCATTTTGTACCATTTTGAGTTTTTTTTAAAAAGTTTTGTGGCAACAACAAAAACGGGTATTTTGTTTGGTGAGAAAAAAAAGTCGCCAAATATCCGATTTGGGGGGGGGGAGATCAAAGTAGTTCCATATTTGGAAATGGTTGACTCCAGAATGATTGATACTGCACACATATATTTATTTTAAAAAATACACCAAGCTTATAACATTTTCTATTTACCTAAACATTATTTATAGCTTGCATTTGTATTAAGGGTGCGTTATTCAGTTTTTTTTTTTTTTTTAGCTTATCCAGACAGATAAAATAACCATTGTTTACAGAAGTAGCCATTTATGTATATAGATGTGCACTTTAATGCTGAAAAAATTATGAATGAGTTTTACTAAAACACATTACCCGGCAGAAACCCGGGCAGGGCCGGGTACCCAGCTAGTTTAGTACATAAAGAGTTCACGAAATAAATAAAATTTTGAAGCTTGAGGCACCCGGGGCTCAGCCCCTCATCCTCCAGTGTGCTATTATTGAAGGTTTCCCCGGATGGGGACATGGCTATTGTTCATCGCAGGATTGATTGCGTGGATGCACGAGGGTGTTGACTTCCTCTTACGAGAGTACCAGACTAATAATGGCCCATGCACTAAAAATTTTAAATTCAGTAAAAAAGTTAAAATATCAATACCTCTCAAAAAGATAGTTGTACAAATTTCTTTTTTTTTTTTTTGTTTGTTGGTTTGAATGCATGTACAAATAAATAGTTTTAAATTTTCCTTTGGTTCTTTTTTTTTCAAATTCAAAATAATAATAAAATAAAACAGTACTTAAATAGGATTAATAAAATGAATAAAAAAATAAATAAAATAAAATAAAATAGAGAAGCAAAAGGCTCCCAGCCAGAGTGCATAAGAGATAAATCGAGTTGTGAAGTGGGGAGAGTGGACCCACAGCGAATCCACAGACCCCACCTCGACATTGATACTAGGCTAGCAGAGCACGAGGCCTGCGAGAATTTCCTGGGACATTAAGGGTGCTGGAATAACTCATCGCTTTCCATGAAAGCTTGAAAAATAGTCCAAAGTTTATTTATGGGATCCGTTTGTTTTTTTAAATCAGGCAAAACCTGTTTGAATATTTTAAGGATGGCAGAAAGGTTAAGAACTTTGAAGATGTCTAAAATCTCCTTTATGGAGTCCCACGTACCAGCCACTTGAGAAAAAGTGTCGATTTGTGAGTTGCGACGAGACTGCGCTGGGGCTGGAGAGTTTCTTTCATCGCGGGCAGAAGAAGCTTGGCCTAAACGGCTAGAAGCTCCTTGATTGGTTGATCCTCGAACCTTCTGGGCGAATGAGAGTGTAGGAGCATTAGAATCGCTTGCAGCGACATCGCTCATACTCTCAGCCTGTTTTTGACCAGGAAGGTGGGGAAAATGGGATGAATTCGAGTTGAATGTTCTGGAATTGGGGGTGGATTTGGTTGACTTCTTAATAAAATTTTTATATTTTGAGCAACCTTTATATGAAGCAGGATGGGGGCCCTGACAATTAGCACACATAGGCTTCTCCATCTTTTCATTCTTATGCACACAATTGCTGGAGAGGTGTTCGCCCCCGCACCGAACACACCTCGGAGTCATAAAGCAGTTCTCAGAACTGTGATTGAATTTCTGGCATCTGTGGCACTGAGAAGGCCCCTTCCTAGGTTTATAGGCCTCCACTGTAACATAGGTATACATAAGGTTGGTTATGTCAAAAACTTTTTCGACCCCTTCCGTATGATTAAGGTGTACTTGGAAAATCGGTAGAGGGGTAGAACCCTTTCGAACAAGTTGGGCTACCTTTTTGACCCCGTAACCAAGCTCTTCAAGAGCCCACTTTAAATCATCCTTGTCCGTTGTCAATGGCAACCCCTTGACAACAATTTTGATTGGTCTGTTATTTTTGGCGAGCTGTACATAGTGTTGTACCTTAGTGCGGAGTAGGTACTCCGAAATGGCTCTGTGGTCATCAGAAGTGGCCGGGAAAATCCTGGCAAATTCCCCCGAGACCCTGATTTTGAACGCTGTTTGGGTCTCGGCTTTAAGCCCAGTAACAAAGTCTTTGTACTCCTTAGGATATACTGCGAGAATTGGTTTAATTTTGGGAGGAGGGATGGGTGCATCGACCTCCTCGCAGGTATCCATGTCTGGGTTAGACAAGTCATTGGAGTTCTCCTCACTCTGGCTAAGAGCGTTGAACTTATTACCAACCAAAATAGGCTGTACTTTATCGTTAATTTTAACCTTGCAGGTTTTAGTAGGGCTTTGAAAGCCGTCATCAGTAGTTTTTCTTTTTTGATAGGGCACAGCGGCCTTAAAATTAGGGAGGGTTTTGCCTGGCAAGTTGGACATGTTCGGGTACTCCCGTAGAGGTATAAAATTAGGGTTTTTACCCTCGTCATCCAGCGGAAATTTCATCAGCATGACCTCCGCTAATGTGTTCATTTTCTTCACCCATGTGTCCCAGGTGGGGCCGTCGACGACCAGTCTTTTCTCATTCATTAGAGCACCTAGTCGAAGGAGATAATGATCGGCCTCATCAGACAATCCCTTGAGTTGGCCATATGCATGGATGTGCCAATCAGTAAATCGGCATATTTCGATGTTCTTCAGATGTACTCCGACTGAAGGAGCGACAGTATTTTCATATGTTAGCAACTTTACTCCAGTGGAAGGAGTGGCTGTGTCTTGAGGCAACGCACTCAGCGCGGCTGTCCCGGAATCCTGCATCAGCAATTCCACACAGCCAATGTCTCAACAATCGAAAATAAATTCAAAATGGCTCCTTTTGAGTTAAGAAATGGAACATTTTCCGAATTTAATAACAAAGCAAAAGTTAGGCTTCGCTATTCTGATCTTAATAGAAAATGCGACTCTTTCACATTCAAATATATAACAAAAAAGTATCAGAAAGCAATAAAATTATCAGAAATAATTCAAAAATCTTCACCGTGAAGCATAATGCAACGACATCCGAGCAGGAAATTGATGGATATGATAAAGAGTTAAGAGACTGTACCGGATCATTATTTTTCTAAAGTTGATGTTTCCATTTAAATAATTGGAATTCTTTTTTTAACGAAAAAATATTCAAGGCTCAGAGAGTCAAACATTTTATGTAAACGACCCATGTGGTAAAATGCCTTTAAAAAATAGCATAGAAGATGAAATATTAATTATTTTTCCGAAAAGCCAAAAAGGTAAATCTGTAAAATGTCGTTCAAAGTTTTTCTGAAAAGTAAAAAAACACTTTTATACTCTAAATACGGGTTTATTCTTCTTCGAAATTAATTGGAGTGACATTAATTTCCAAAGAATTCTATCATGACGGCTACGATTTCGTCATTTCTTCTTTTTTTTTTCTGTCATTCGTTTAACGGATTCTTTCATCGTAACGTATGGAAATGACATGCGTAAATCTTTTTTTTTTTTTTTTTGTCAAAGCGGGAATGTCTTTTGCGAAAGCTTTTGTCCGGGAAAGCTGAGTTGAACATGTTTCGTAAGTCAAATTTTAATCTCTCTTAATTATTGCCACAGCTAATGTGAAAATAATTAAAGGGGCAAGTAGATAAAGGTGATTTGTGGCAATTTTTGAAACTTATTTTTTACCATGGATAAAGGTGATAAGTCCATTAGTATCATGTCCCCTTAGCCACAGAAATGGTTGGTAACTAAGAATATGACCCCGTTTTACCGGTTGAGAAAAATACATTGAAAAACACACACACACACAACATTGTTTTTAAAAGCTTTTTTTAGAAATTAAAAAAATTGTGACATATCACCTTTATCCACTTGCTTCTTCAATTTTTATTGTCTTTCAAAACATATATTTTTAACCTTATTCAATACACCGCCAGCTCGTTTATTCCAACCATGGACTGCAGTTTCGTGCTTATTATGCACTCATCAGCATGGAATGGGAATTAAACGAGCTGGGGACACAAATCCTCTTCTAGAGCAAAGAGAGCCAACAAAAACTGGTAGCTAATGTAAATTAGATGCGAAATTAGATGTGGTGTATTGCATGTTTCTGCCTTAGCCTTGACTTAGGGGCGGTTACTTACTGCTTAATAACTACCTTATTTTTTCTCTGCAGAATAATTACTTTAACTGATGTTGAACCTTTTATTTTACCTTTCAGCCACACGAATAGTGCTTAATGAAAGTTGTTCAATGCAAATTATGTATCAAAAGAGCATCAATGACTTTTTTTTTTTTTTTTTTTTGACGAATAAATTAGTTGTTCTCGTCCCACCCCGTACTCGAAAGATCTGTTCTTAAAATCGAATGACATTTTTTGAAAAGTTGCCTTACTTAGAAATAAATGAATTTTGCAGACAGTTTTAAGAATGTTAATAAATTTGATTCTGAATTATTTTTTTAGTCAAAGTGAAATTTTCATTTGGAGGTGATTTTTTTGTAATAGTTCATTCGTATTATTGGTTTTCCCATAAACGTCCCCTTGCGAATTAGGGAAAAAAAAGCTGGAATGGACCCCCCACACTACTTCCTTTCACGTGTGAATTTTAGTAGACGCCTTAAGTGTTAAAATAGTTCTTGGAGTTGGAGTGAGCAAGATAACAATTCAAACTTTGCAATCCTAGTTTACCACGAAACAATGTAAAAACCGTTTTACAATGATTAATCTTCTAAATATCGCCTATTTTAACATCATTTAGTGGATTTTTCGCAAAATATAGCGCCAAATTGAACCCAAATTCAAAAAAATAATTTTTTTTGCCAAAAATGTGTCGCCAAGTTGGCGACACATTTAATCGAAAAAAACTGCTCAACATTCATTCTGAGGTGAGAAAAATCCAAATTTAGACACAAATTTGAGTGATTTTTCTTCGCGATCACAATTTCCTTTACTACGTAAAAAGAAGTAAAAATGCTTAAATTCAATCTTATATCTTTAAATGAGCAATTCTTGTATATTGTAACGAGTCCGTAGCACCTTCAACTTTCTTTAAATGAGCATTCCAATCTTGAGGAAGTAACTATAATTTTATTTACAAGTATGTACACTATTTACAATAGGAGCAGGAAACAATTGCTAAACATCCAGCAATTAGGTAGCAAACAGTACACTGCACTCTCAACAGTAACTCAGCACCACGTATCAAACGTGAACAGTAATTAAGCAATTACAAAAGCAAAACAACCATTCGCCCAAGCGAATGAAAACGAGCATCTCAGAAATCCAATCTGAGAAAAACTAACTGACTGTGTTCAAGGCCAGTTATTAAAACACGAAACGAATTCTCGACAACATTCTAGCAAAATCTGGAGTATTTTGTTCATTCATAACTTCCATAATCCATTCAGAAAGTTCTAGCAATAAAAAAAAGAAAAACCACTCCGAGCGAAAAATGTCTTCATGCTTATTAAAGTTAGGGCAAGTGTAAAAACTACAAAGTGTTACAGGGCCGGTATACAAGTGATAAAAGTGATATCTTCAGATACTTAGGGCAGGAAAAACAACAACTATTTACAAGATTTGTAACAATATGTTTCGGATCTCGAAAACGGCTATAACGATTTTGATAAAATTTTGTATTTAGATAAAGTTTTGGTTTTTGAGCTCATCTACATCGGCGTTTTTTCTGTAAAAACGCGAGTTGCCACAAAAAAAAAAAAAAAAAAAAAAACGTTTTTTGTGCCTTCATTTAAAGTTTGAGAAGCTCTCTTTTCACCATTTTCTTTATGATTATTATCATTGTTATTGTTTCATAGCAACCACGTTTCATTATAACAATAGGTTTTATATTTTACATTTTATTTGACGCCGAAGGCGCGGGAGAGGTTGATGAGAATGGATGTAGTATCCCTGTTCTCCGGTTTCATATTTAATAAAATCAGTGTAAATTAAAATTTTTATGGTATTTGGCAAACGAGTTTTGGTAACATTAGAATTGTTATTGTTTTTGAAATGTAACGAGATCGATCAAAATAAAGTTATTGTGGTGTGATTTTACAGTGGGCATCGTTTAAATAAGGTTGTGATGATGATGTCTTGTTCAAATAAGGTTGTATTTTTTTAAATAAATTACGGCTGAATTAAATGCGTAATTGCAACCAAAAGTTTATCTAAATACATAAGTACTTTGAAGTAGTAAGTAGCCGCCCCTAAGCCAGGGCTAAGGCGGAAGGTACTGCATGTATTGCAAGTACTTCGAACTTCAGAAAAAAAAACAAGTTTTACAAAACTTTCTTTAACCGAGCGTTGCTCGGTCCCCAGGTACTAGATATATATCTGTTATAGTATCTAATTATTGGAATTCCCCAAAGCATAATACCTGACAGTTTGAGATAATGAATTTGACATTTTTGTTACATGAACTTAATTGCATTCTTCACATCATTCTGTTTTCAAAACAATGCTAATACTTAAAAAAGTATATTTAAAACAATTTGGAACCAGATATAATCGAGGGAGATACTAGAGATTTAATGAATCGATGTGAAGCGGGGAAATAGGCTCGTTTAGTTCTGGACGATCTTGCTGAAATATAACTCTCACTAACTTTGACTTACTTAGACGCGATAATCGTCCTGAACCATGTCACGGAAAGCATCGTGCTTGAACTGGTAATTACTTGATAATTACCCCGTCATTAGCAGCAAAGCAAATGGTGGATTTTTTTTTCACGTTCATTTTATTTCTTAAGTATGGAATTAATTCTTCTTCCAAGTGTGATCGTGTTAATGAGGAAGTTTGTTCTCATTCTAGAAAATGATCTGAGAATACATAAAAGAATTTAGAATGATTTGAAAAGCATTTATACACTGCAAAACATACGTTATTGTTTTTACAGTATAATACTGAAAGCAGAGGTTTCAGTTTAAAACTGGAAAATCGCAGTAATAAACTGTAAAAATAGCAATTTTACAGTTTAATACTGTAAAATTAACAATGAAACAGTTTGTTACCATTAAATTAGCTGTATTATACTGTAAAAACCACAGTGTAATACTGGCAGCAGAGGTTCTAGTTTAAAACTGTAAAATGCACAGTAATAAATCGTGAACCTAGCAATTTTACAGTTTATCACTGTAAACTAGCAATTTTATAGTTTACTACTATAAAATTAGCAATTTTGCAGTTTATTATTGTAAAATTACTGTAATAATAGCTGTATCATACTGAAAGAACAATATTCATTTTTAGTGCACAAGACAGCCGTATTATTTATTTTTTATAATATTCTATTATAACTACGTTTTTTCCGAGATCAAGTTAGGAAATAAAGAATTTAAATAGATCTGAAAGATATTAGAGATATTGTTTCTGTACTCCGTTGGATTTATTGAAAAGCAATGCAATGGGACACACATTTTCGAAGCAGGTTTCTAACACGAATGAGCGCAAAGGAATGTACATGTCTTTGTTACGACATAAATAAATCAAACGTGAATCTGTTTGTTTGTATATCCCGTATCCCGTAACGCCGAGATTATTCGACCGAATTTCATAATTTTTGTTGTTGTTGTTGGCGAAAAAAAATACAGTGGAACATGGTGCTTTTCGGAGGTACTTCTTGATCTTGATTTTAACTAACCGACTTCAACAAAGGAGGAGGTTCTCAATTCAAAGCGTATACTTTTTTTTGTTGCTTGTTCGCACATAACAACTGATCTACTGAACCGATTTGGACGATTTTTTTTAATCGATAGTAGATGGTGTAACTTAGGTACCATGTACTCATATGACGATATTTGTTCACCAGAAAAAAAGTTATTATGGAAAACAGTAAATTTCATGTCCTTTCCCCATTAAATGATGAAATTTTCAATCCATTGTTGCAAAAATTTGTTGCCTCGCAACAGCAATATTAATAGTAATCATGATAAAAATTTTGAACCAAAACTTCTCTGGAGTAAGTGTGAAATATTAATAAGTAGTCGAATTTAAAGCGACTAGGTGACCCGTGCGGAATTCCGCACGGAAAAAAAAAAAAACCTCTAAACTTAAAATTTAACACGACAATTTTTATTGGTTTCATTATCTGCCCGAAGTTGCAGCGCAGTGTCAAAATCTATAAGAAAAGTCCAGCGTAAGTTGGTGTAGTCCCTGCCGGAGGTTGCAAGTTCCCGATCATATGGTACACTTGACCATGTAGTTTAAAACAATATGGCCTCTGCCAGGAATGTTAACTAAGTCCACTTTGACTGAAGCGAAGGCCAAAGCATTGTTGAATTGTCTAATATTGTCTAGGTAGTACACACCTTCCTGTTAGTCTGCCTGTTGGTACCCTGTTCCTTGGCATTGTAAAATCTTGTACGTTTGCACAACATCGCCATCTACTGCCCTCGTTCTGACAACTTTTCAAAGAGATCAAAGACACGTTCACTTTTACAACTATTACAAAAGCGATACCCTATATTTAAATCAAATACCCAACGCTACTACTAAACTAAATACTAACGTTATCGCAAAACTACCATAGTATTTTGAAACAATAAAAGTTACAATTAAGGTTTACCGAGCTAAGCCTTGGCTTGAAATGTCGCATTTAAAATTGATTTAAAACTGTAATAATAATGATGATGAGAATTTTAAATGAAGGCTTAACTAAATCAAACATGAAGTTCAATTAATTTAAATCAAACATCATATGAACAACGAGAAACTAGAATTGCTTTGAAATATAAATTAGTTGAAAAGCCGTTGATATTTAAATGGTTTTGATTAAGCTAGTACACAAATAAATACCAGAGAATATAATTCAACCGCGACGAGATGGCCGGTGTCAATCAAATGAGAAAAAAAGTCCATTCCTTAAAATAGGTAGAATTTCTACCCATTCAAATTCCCCCATCAATTGTGAATCCCATTCTTCAATTTTCAACTGCGTATCACCCCTTCCTAAAAATTGACAATCCTGAAAAAAGGAGGAGTCATAGGCCATCTCTGCGAAGTTGAATTATAACAAAGACTAGGTGACCCGTGCGGAATTCCGCAAAAAAAAAAAAAAAAAAAAAAAAAAAACTAAAAATTTAATACGACAATTTTTATTGGCTTCATTTGCACAACATCGCCATCTACTGCCGTCGTTCTGACAATTTTTCAAAAAGATCAAAGACACGTTCACTTTTACAACTACTACAAAAGTGATACTCTATATTAAAATCAAATACCCAAAGCTAACACTAAACTAAATACTAACGTTATCGCAAAACTACCATAGTATTTTGAAACAATAAAAGTTACAATTAAGGTTTACCGAGCTAAGCCTTGGCTTGAAATGTCGCATTTAAAATTGATTTGAACAACAATGTAACGATTTTGACAGTTGAGCAAAAAATTTAACTTTTTCAAACTTCAATCGCTTATAAGTCGCTTAAACGTGGATTTTCAAGATTCTCGTTACGCGGCGCTAGCGGAGAAACGTTCCAAAGAACGCATTTTTTTTAATCCTTCGAATGAAATCAAAATGGAGACGATACGACAATTATTTCGCTAGATAGAGTCAATTTTGTGCCCAAAAATTGAAGTTCGAATAAAAAACGAACCAACACTTTTTAGAGGGTGGGTCTAATTTTCGTCAATAGCCCGCGGGATAAGCTTCAAAATCATAAATTTTCTTGCAATTCGATAAAGAAATGAGCGAGTTTCGACCGGGTATAGGAATCGGCTTAGAGAAATAATATATGGAGACTAGGTGACCCGTGCGGAATTCCGCAAAAAAAAAAAAAAAAAAAAAACCTCTAAACTTAAAATTTAATACGACAATTTTTATTGGCTTCATTTGCACAACATCGTCATCTACTGCCGTCGTTCTGACAACTTTTCAAAGAGATCAAAGACACGTTCGTTTTTACAAGTACTACAAAAGTGATACCCTATATTAAAACTAGCCGGGTACCCGGCCCTGCCCGGGTTTCGGCCGGGTATGGTGTTTTAGTGACACTCGTTCATGAATTTTTCAACATTAAAGTGCATATCTATACACACATTGGCTACTTCTGTAAACAATGGCAATTTTTTCTGACTAGACAAACTAAAAAACTGTATTACACACCCTAAATACAAATGCAAGCTACAAATAATGTTTAGGTAAATCGGAAATGTTATAAGCTTGTCACGGGGTGCGGCGGAGAAACTTGCAGACTTGAAAAGTCAACTAAGGGAAAGGTACATCATGTATCAGTTTACTACTTTTTATAAGATATGGTACCCATTCTGAATTTTTATATTAGTTAGATTTAAAAACTACATCGGGACGAATGACGGCCCCTGTTAATGATGCACTCATGTACCCTAGATTTGTTGCACTCTTTCGAGCATATCGACTGATGGGATGTTGGTGATAGCAAGCCGGATGTTGTTCGCCAGGCGTTGCAGTGTCCGGAGCTTGTCGTTGTAAACGATCGATTTGAGATACCCCCATAAAAAATAGTCACAGAGTGTCAAATCGGAAGAACGGGCCGGCCACGGTATGTCACCTTTCAAGGAGACGTTATCACTCAACTGGTGAACCACAGCAAGTTTGTAGGGATGAAACTGGAGTTCGTTGTGAAGAATTCGTCACAGTGTTCGATCAAAAATCTCCAAAGCAGCAGTGTGTTTACGCGCCGAACGCCTGGGAGAGCGCAAAAACGACTCCCTCACTTTTTCGACGTTTTCTAGGGTTCTAGAATTCCGTTGACCTCCTGGGCCTTTGTTTTCCACACTCTCACTTTCCCTGAATGTTTTCACCCACAAAACAGTCGATCCCCAGCCAGGAATGGGAACAACTGGCTGAATTTTGAACCGAGTTCGGAAGGCACGTTGAGTGGCGACCACCGAAAGATTATTTGAAAAGTAAAGGCTTGGTTTCCTAGATTCGTCGCCGACGCCGGGCACTACGCGCGCTGGAATCAGAACCAGTTTGATTGGAGCGTGGCTTGAAGCGACTTCAATCTGCGGCTCAGGCGCATGCACAGAAGGTGGCGGCGTCTGTCGCCTCGCCAGAGATCGACGATTTCACTCCTAGGAAACCGGGCCTTAAGATTCGGCGGCGAACGCGTGTTGCTCCTTTGTCCAACGCATGGCGACAACTAAACTATGAGATAACAAAACTTCAGGACCCTCTCTTTAAAATGAGACTCTTCCCACTCCTTTCTGACCACTCCTTGCTAATTAGCATCCAATTTAAATCAGCAAGTTTCTCTGTCGCACCCTGTAAAATCAATCGCACTGGAGTCAAGTATTTCCAAACATTACACGTAAAATAAGTCCCATCATTAGTTTATATCCTTGTAACTACATTGGTGAAAACATCTTACGTACCTAACTTAGAAATTTTTTGACTATAAACATTTTCTGTTCTCTAACTGTTGCCAAAATCAATTATCTTTTTATTTAGTCTCGTTAGCGATTATTTGCACAGATGAATCTAAAAATCCTAAGAAAGCAATAAATTTCATACTTACTCCAATGAAGCCTTGGTTCACATTTTCATTATGATCACTTTTAATATTGTTGTTGCCAGGCAATAAATTTTTGCAACAATGAACTGAAATTTAATCATTTAATGGGGAAACTACATGAAATTTACTATTTTCCATAATAACTTTTTTAAACTATGCTTTTTAGAAATAAATTATAGCTTATACTGCTCCCTGTTACTGTAGCTATCTACGGTGAAAAAATGGTTAAAATCGGTTCAGTAGTTTGGAAGATTACCCCGGACATACGGATACAAAAGTAGTCTTTTATGTATATAGATCAAACACCCAAGGCTACTACTAAACTAAATACTAACGTTATCGCAAAACTACAATAGTTTTTTGAAACAATAAAAGTTACAATTAAGGTTTACCGAGCTAAGCCTTGGCTTGAAATGTCGCATTTAAAATTGATGTGAACAACAATGTAACGATTTTAACGTTTGAGCAAAAAATTTAACTTTTTCAAACTTCAATCGCTTATAAGTCGCTTAAACGTGGATTTTCGAGATTCTCGTTACGCGGCGCTAGCGGAGAAACGTTCTAAAGAACGCATTTTTTTTAATCTTTCGAATGAAATCAAAATGGAGACGATACGACAATTATTTCGCTAGATAGAGTCAATTTTGTGAACAAAAATTGAAGTTCGAATAAAAAACGAACCGACACTTTTTAGAGGTTGGGTCTAATTTTCGTCAATAGCCCGCGGGATAAGCTTCAAAATCATAAATTTTCATGCAATTCGATAAAGAAATGAGCGAGTTTCGACCGGGTATAGGATTCGGCTTAGAGAAATAATATATGGAGATTATTTTTAGTGTCAAGACGCGTTGATAGTTTCTTCCTTTTTTTTTTCACAGTTTATTTTATGGAGCATTTACTTAAGAAAATTAGGTGAAGTTTCGTAATGGGGGGAAACATTACCTTATTTCATAAGTACACCTACACTAAAAAGAATAAAATAAAATAATTTTGGAAAAAAATAGAACCGACTTCAGTTGGAAATTGCTCTAAAAAGTAAAAAATAATTTTTTTCTTTGAACACCATCGAAACTACTTTTAAACATAAGTTTTGAAGTCGGCGCGAAAACAATGTATAGAATCATACGCAACTACAATTCAACTATATAAATTTTAATGGATCCAGGTTCTTTAAGAGCATTCGCACAATGGTTTCTCTGAAAAATGTTGGCAAAATATAGTTAAATATCATTTTACCTATCGTTTTTGCGTCGACTTCAAAATTTATGTTTAAAAGTAAAAAGTAGTTTCGATGGTGTTCAAAGAATAAAATTATTTTTTACTTTTTAGAGCAATTTCCAACTGAAGTCGGTTCTATTTTTTTCCAAAATTATTTTATTTTGACCGACGTTCGTTGGATTGATACTGAAGAATTTTCCCCCAACTTTCGAAATGCGCAAAGAATTACATAAGTGGAAATACTGCCACGACCTTGCTTGTGGTAAAATTTGAAGGATTTTCGCTGCTGTCGCTATAACTATAATTCACGAATTTAAAAACAAAGTAAAGCAAATATAATGTGAAATTGAAGCGTGATTTTACCAGATTTTAGATAGAAAAAAAAGGTATCTGAATTGTCCTCTAAAAATTGCAATGTTTTTCCTCTTTGGCTATATTTTAAATCACCGCATGGTGGCTCATTACAACTCTGTAACTGCGAATACGAAAACGTTCTCACTTGGCGATATTTACCATACTCAATACAGTCTTTAATGTTCTTTTTTTTTTCAATATTATTTCCGCTTTAAACGAAATCCTAATTTCAGTTAATGGTATTTTTACATATTTACCCGATGATTTGTTTTTAATTGGTTAGGATTTATTTTTAATTTTTGTGAAGCGTTGAGAAAAATTATTGTAACGTCGATGTCAAATCGGCAAGAGATTTACCATCATTGTTTTCATTTTGGCAATATTAACGTCTTACAAAAATTTTAACAATAAGCACACTTTTTCGTAAATCTACTTATATTAAAAACTGAGTATCTTTCTAACTATCTTTCTATCTTTCTTTCTATCTTTCTATGTCACGCTTATTTCTCCTGAACGCCAATGAACTGAAAGTCGAACCAGGTACCGATAGATAGGTAATTTTTCAGGCTTCATTAGTTTCAATCTATATGATTACACGATTTTAATTAGCGAAGATATCAATTAATAAGTAGTCAAGTTTAAAGCGATTAAGCCTAATAAATGATTAAATATGAAATCCATTCTTGCAAACCGTCGTTGCTATGAAACAGTGATAACAATGATAATGAGAATTTGGAATGAAGGCTTAACTAAATCAAACACGAAACTCATAAGCGGGTTACTTACGTAGTATTTTTATCGCTAGCTACTGGTAATATTTTTAAACATTCATTTGTTGAAAAGCCAAAAACTGAGTATCTATGTCTGCTTTTTTAATTTGAGCGAGCTGAACTTACTGAAACTCTCCTCACCATCTTGAAGGCGCGTAGCATCTCAATAGTTCGTATGATTTTTTTGATGCAGGAAAAAAGTGAAGGCGTGAAGCGCCTGTTAGCGAGCCGCCTTGGCGGGGAGTAGTTTCTTCAAAATTTTCTTACTACTTTCATGGCACGAAGTGCCCGTGCAACGCCGGGCCACGTGCGTGGTATGTCTTGAAATCGAATGAACATTAAATTCTATCAAATAATATAACTTCAAAATGAGGTAAAAGTTAGAGAAGGGGCACGTTATGCATCAACGTGCCGCAGGAAGCTAATCTAGCTGCCCTGGCAGCTAGTATTATCAAAAACTTTGTTGTGCTTTCATTTCATTTAGATTGCAAAAAAAAAAAAAAAATCTAACATTTTGGAACGATAATTCCCTCAAAACTTTTTATAGTTTTCGATAGTCGAATTGATTTATTTGCCGATTTTTTTACATTTTAATGGGACTTTTGGAATAGCTAGCACAAATATCTCGAAAAGCACGTCTTTCGTGGGTTATTTTCTAAAAATCCATTGAAGAGACGAAATGAACAAAATAAAGCTGAATCCCAAAATGAATGGAATCACTTTGAAAAAGTATAAACATTAGCATATGCAAATAGGCAATTGTTTTCACTTCACTCACGAAAAATCAATTACAAGTATTTTAATTGATAACAAATATAAAATGGCAGCAGAAAAACATTTTAATCATTGAGTTTTTTTTTTCTTCGTGGGCTAACAATGACATCGGCTTCCAATTGCGTAAGTTTAAGGATTAGCCGCATTTTCTAAAAAAACGTTAACATTCGAATTCTAAATAACATGGAAGTTTCAAACACATTCTATCAGATTCCGAATTTTTTTTTCACTTTGATACTGTTGTTTTACTTTTCTCTTCAAAAATTGCGAAAAACCTTTCAAAGGTTTTTAATTAATATCTTCGTTAAAAAAAAAAAAAAAACATCAAGTTCATATTGCTTCTATTTCTAAAAAACAAAGCATTTCAAAAGTTTACAACACACACTTACCCAGTTACTTCTGGACATGATTTACATCTGTTCTGTTCTGTTAAATTTTAATTCGTTTAAATTTTATTCAAGATTTTTTTTCTCTTGTTAAGAAGTAACTCTGAATGAAAAGTTTTAGTGTGTTCTGTCACCATGACGTGACGGTGCGAAGTGCGAATTTGAACTGGGGCCTGGGGTATCCCAGATAACACAAAGACATCCACTGGACATCCAAAAGCCGTCATTCATAGGATTCTCTGACTTCCGCAGGAGATCCCAAATTTACCGAAAAACGTCTTGTAGACGTCCGCAGGTGATCCAAAATCCACTTTTTTTACGTCCACAGGACGTTTTAAACGGACATTTTCAGGACAACTACTGGACTGTCACGGGACACTCTAAATCTTACGCACGTCCTGCGGGCATCCTTAAGACCACTGCTGGACTGTCATAGGATGCTCTGACGTCCTTCGCAGATCCGTCTCCTTCCTTTGCCCATCCCTTTTTATCCTAAGCAGGTCGTCTGGACGTCCTTTGACTCTACTTTTCAATAGTTTTTTATCCTCTGGCACAGAAAAAAAAACAACAAGCTTTTTTACTTTATTCTGTAAACTATTAACATTAAATATGTCGAAACCTACAATGCATTTCAAGCTAAACTGCTTTTTCTTAAAGATCGCTCTAAAAGTTTCTTTTGAAAAGAATTTTCTATTCAACAAATATCCTACTGCTGCATTGGTTTAATGTTTATCCTTCAAAAACAATTTTAAATACAAACATGTGTAATAGTTAGACTTACCTTGGCAAATTTATAGCATAAAAGCTTCACGAAACAGAGACAGAGAACATGCAACACGTTTCAAAATGGTGGTGTAAATATTCGCAATTCCCGGGCGACAGCATGGGTGCTATGCTAGCGCACATGTGCGGAAAACCGGCTTTTAGTAGTTCGCAGTGGCGTAAATAGCGCCCCCGCAGCCCCCGCGGCGCGGGGGGGCGCCAGAGGTATGGGGGTGCACTCTGATAAAATAACACAAAAAACTTTTTTCCCCTTATTCAATGTCACTTCCAGGTGTTCCGAATGAAATCTGCATCGATGCTTCACATATGATGCATAACGTAATGATTTCACCACCCTCCCTGCCTTCTCTTGCATAACATATGCCCCCTGACCACCTCTAATTGAGCTCCTATGATCAACGGCGCCTGAACTCAGTTTTTGGAAGGGGCGAATTCAATTTAACGAATGAAACTAGAATTTTACTGAATAATAAAATAAGACTATGCACAGTAGTTGTACAAGGCGGTAAGTTGGCGGCCTGGCTTAAGGGCAGCAACTTACTTGCTTAATATGCACTAATGCCTCAATCTGCTGAGAATAGACGGCATTAGTATTAGTGTTTTCGCGAAACTGAAGAGGCTTTATTTAAAAAAATGCTTCCTTCCTATTCAGTCTCGAAATTTGCCAGATAATTTGAAAAAAAAAATTCCAAAAAAAGAACCTTGTTGAGAAGTCACAATAACTGATTTATGCCATTTTGGATTAAAAAGGGGAACGGTAACTGTGCTATTATAGCAAACTTGCTATTGCCGCCACCATGTCGGCTTTAAAAGCAAGGTACTAGAAAATATTAACTTCAAAAACAGTTCAAAACCCAGAAGTATCATTGGACGAAGCCTGCTGCCTTCTACAGAAGAACGTAACTTTTCTTCAAAATTATCGATTGAGCTTTGATATTTTAGTTAATGAAGCAAAAGAACTTGCAAACGCATGCAAAATTGAAACTGCATTTCCTACTAAAAGGCAAATGAGGGTTAAATGCTTTTTCAATGAGCTAGAAAAAGATTTTCAGTCAGATCCATATTATAGCTTCAAAGTACAAGTGTTTTACGCTGCAATTGACATAATGATAAACCAACTTTATGAAAGATTTCAGAGTATGTCCTCAGTTAAAAATATATTCAACTTTTTAAGCCCCAAAGCGTTAACAGAATACTCAGATAAAGATCTTGTGGATGCAGCTATTGGGTTTTGTGAAAAGTATGAAAACGATGTGTCTGGCCGTTACCATCGAAACTCCAAGCCTTCTGTCTGAAACGGTTGCTAGGGACTACGTCATCACATTGGGGCCACTTTCTTTCATTTTCCAGCTTGTTATTATACGCAAAACCCATTCAAACTAGCTAGAAGAATCTTATTCCAGTTGGATTTTATCACCAAAACCTTCATTTGGATTATAAAAGGTAAGTTGTGCTTTCTTTCATGCATCATATCCCTTTATAATATTGAAATTAACTTATTTTTAAGTACTAACTGACATTTCTGATAGTTTCCGGATTAGTTGACTAAGCTTTAAGTTTATTTGATCTATTTCAGACTTTCTGTGCGAAATTTAAATATTTATTCATGGAAAATGCTTGCCTAATTGAAATTTCTTTTCCGGATTGTAAAAGCTGTACTTTTTCAAAATGTAACCGCCAGGTTCGAAAGTTAAGTCAAGAAGCTAGCTAAGCTAACCATTTTCCTAAACCATATACAACGATTTCGTAATGAAATGAAGTTGATGTATTACCTGTTAAAGGATTATAAAATATTTAAAGCGTTTAGAGTAATGCATTGACAAAAAACTTTGTATCTATTCGAAACTCAAATACAACCTGCCGACGAAATATCTATGAGCAGCCATTTTCAGTAAAGTAATCCGTTCCTGGCAAAACACCTAAGTCCTTCGTGTGCTGTATGATAACTATGCTGTGGTATTTACATTGTAAATTGACAGATTTAATGATAAGAATTGTACTAATACTTGGTTTTGGCACGTTTTTAAAAAGCTTGCTGAAAGTAAAATATGTACCGATTTAGGTATTTTATCTTCGACAATTAATTTTGCCAAAAATTTGCAAAAGCCATTTAGGTAAAATCTTCTTTTTCCAAATCTTAAAACTTGATTTAATAAAATTAAAGTTTTTTTGTCAATATTTTTTTTTGGATGTGATTTAAAGTTCGCTAATTTTACGCTAGTCAATGAAAGTAAAATTTTTGGCGAAATTTCAAAAGCCATTTAACAATATTAACACAAGTATCTCAAATTTGAAGAAATCGGTCAACGAAATAAATGAAGCTAACATAAATGTTGCGCTAAACATTTTGGAAAACGTTTAAGTGTTGATTTTTGGCGCAATTTTATGATTGCGAAAACTATCGCACATTTAGACGAGTTTTGGTTTGGCGAAATTTTAACTGCTCCTTGACATTTTATAGTTCCAAATGGTTTTTGAAGGATTGGTTTGTAAAAAAAAAAGTTTGCGAGTAAAGAAATTGAGCCAAATTTTTAGCTGCGCCAACAACCAACATTTTCAAAACTCTTCATTGTTTTTTTAATTTAGAGCATTACATAAGGGCCGACAACCTACATTTGATCTCAACTAAAGAAATAATGAAGAAGCAAACAAACTAATATTAAACGTTTACTACAAATTGCGCTTTTGTAAAGAAAAATCAAGCATAAATAAAACCTTACTTATTAGAAAAAAAAGCTAAAAAATAATTGTAGTAAGCTGCCAACAATTTCTACTTCTCTCAGCATCATGATCATGAATATCCATTATGTATTATTATGTGTCAAAAACATTAAAGTATTTTCTTATGAATATTACTGAACTTTCAATTTTAAATACGAATAATAAAATCATATAAATTTTTAAGCTTAGGGCAGACATTTTAAAATTCTGTAATTTACTGACACTAATGTCATAAGTTTTGAGCTTTTGACAGATTTAATTAGAATAGGAAAAATGAAATAAAACTTTTTTTAAAACCTATTAGTAGTAGCAGTTTAAAACCAATTAGTATAGGTAATTTTAACAAGCATGATTCGTGTTTTGTACTAATGAACATTTATATCATTACTTGATCATAACATTTTTTTCATTCCTGAATTTTTTCAGACCGACTGGAAAAGAATGCCAAACAAGTGCTCGATTTCTAAATATAGAAGAAAATATGATGAGAAAAATAAAGCTCATATTTTTTCGTTCCCTTGAGATCTTTGTAATTTATGAAAAAATACATTGACATGTAAATAAATATTTTTTGGAATTGTGCTTTGCATATTCATTTCACAAAAGTTTTTTTGATCCAACAGTTTGATTTTCTTGTTTTCAAAATCAACAATTTTCCCACTGAGAAAAGTTTAGTAAAAACGGGCCAATATAATCCGCTGGCCTCAAGTGAGTGACGTCAGAAATCAGACCGAAGGCTTGGAGTTTCGATGGTAACGGTCTGGCTCAATTACATCAGCAATTATTTGTATGCGAAACATTTGTCAGGTGAAATAAAAGAGAGAAACTTGACAAAAATTACTGATGTGGCTCATCTTGTTATGATGGAGAACAATGTTTTATCATCCAGTGTCCCAGATATATGCACAGCTTTTATTATATTTCTGTCGTCTGGTTGCAAAACCGGCCAACTCCAAAATGGGTTTTAAAACCAGCCAAATCCTAACTATAATTTTGAATTTCCCCCTATGCACAAGGGCGTAGCTAGGGGGGTGCAGGGAGGTGCAGCTGCACCCCCCTAGATCAGAGCCAATAGGAGGTCACTGTGACCTCCCATTTTATTTATTGTTTTGACAAACCATCCATTATACCATCCATTGGTTTAAGGTGTGCATGACTGAATAAAGTAGTTTCTTTGAGTTCATAATTTCTTCCTTTATTTGTGCAAATAGAATTTCAAGCACTTTTTTTTCTTTCTTTCTTGCTTTTTTCTTTCTGTTTTTATTGAAAAATTTGACTTTTATGCTAATTTTTAGGAACTTTATATAAACTGCGTTATTATATCTAGTATTGATTACTTTTCAGAAAATGATGGTAAGCTTGCCTGTTTTTGAGGAGAAAATTTTTAATTTACCGAATGCAACTCAGAACTTTACTGAATGATTAAAAAATAAATAAAAAAATACAAGAATGCATACTTATCTATGTCTACCAAAAGAGACATCAGGCATCACAGAAATAAATAAATTAATTAAAGAAAAAAAAAATAAATAAAATAAAGAAGTTCAGCCTTACAATACTGTCTCACTGTTTTCAATTTTCATCAGCCAATTTGTATCGGATAAGAACTTTTTGGGAGGTCACAGTGACCTCCTATTGGGGTGCCACTGCTTGCACCCCCCTAACGTGAGTCCTGGCTACGCCCTTGCCTATGCACCTTCCCTCAGATTATCTTATGGTGCTTTAAAACCTATACTATCCTAGTGACA
This sequence comes from Uloborus plumipes, assembly GCA_038373865.1. Lineage (NCBI taxonomy): Eukaryota > Metazoa > Arthropoda > Arachnida > Araneae > Uloboridae > Uloborus > Uloborus plumipes. The sequence goes on along the minus strand of JAXGGA010004200.1, from coordinate 32,487 downwards.
CATTGACAAAAAGAGATTTGGACCCTATCTCAAATTATCTAAGAAAATCGACAAAAAAATCGTCTCTCCTGAAACATTTTCTGTTATGGAGATGACCGGTTTTGCAATCAGACGAAACATTTCTCACATTGCCTGTAACATCCGCATCAGCAAAGAAATCCTTTTCTAAATTAAAACTAATTAAGACTTATCTAAGAAGTACAATGACAGACGAACGATTGAGTGACCTTGCTATATTAAGCATAGAAAGCTCCAGGGTTCATGAGTTAAATCTCGATGAACTTACTCAAAAAATTTTGAGTAAACAACGCAGGGGATGAAGTATGAGTTTATAGTAGAAGAATTAATTTTATCCTCCTGCAAGGAAGTAACTTATTGAAACTTAAACTGTATATAATTTGACTGCAAATATATTTCCTTGTGTTCTTTTTTTTAATGTGCTTTATAATTAACAGTAACATTTAATGAAACTTGGAGTATAATTATTGTAAGATATCCTAGTATTTTCTAGTAAGATTTCAATGTGGCAAGTGTATAGCGCTTATTACCTTTCCTGAATTCTGCTTTTTCCCAATTAATTACAAATTTCATTACTTTATATTTTGAAATAAACTTGATTTTAAATATCAAAATACTCTTCAACGAAGTCTTATTATAGCTTTTAATTTTTTGCCATACATCTAAGATAGGGCATACTTATAAATCTTACGGGGGGGGGAGGCGCACTAATAAATCATGCGGGGGGCGCGCCGAAGTCTATGTACGCTACTGGTAGTTCGACTTGTATGGGATACCAGTTGGATGTCCATCTACACTCAGATGTGGGATCTTCAAATTTCGAGAGAACTCGTCCCACGTAGGCAATCCAAAGGACGCCTTTTGTGATCCTTCGAAGGACATGTCCTATAAAGGATTTGTGGGATCCTTATAGGACATCCTGCGGACGTATGTGGTTATCTGGGATGCTTCGTTTTCCTACTAGCTCTCTATGCCCAACACTCGAGAGCCCGCGGCACTGGTTTACGAGAAGTAAATGGGATCTGATTCCAGAGTCTCAAGTATCGCTTCTCCTCAGAGGGTGGCAAAGGCCCTGGAGAGAAACACGTGTCTAGCGGCTGGTTTTAAGAAATGACATTGAGGCAACAAAACAGCTATTTATTGTTGATGATGATCAGATTCTCAGAAAATGACAATGAATGTCCGTTTACCATGCTGCTGGCCATTTGCGGGTGGAGACCGCTGGTGAGAAAAAAAGAGTCCTTTTCAACCTGAACAAAAATAACTTTCTCCAGCAGAACTAACGTTCGTTAAAAAGAGATACGACGACATCTCTGATGCATCCTGTTGCTACTGGCCTCCCGAAGGTTCTCGTGTTCAAAATTGGTCTGGAAGCGCGTAATTTATTAAATAATGAGAATATTTTAGAAAAAAAAATAGATTTTTTTGATTAAATTATTTTATTGAAGATAGTTTACTGATCCGTCGGGATCGGAAAGATTTCCGGCACTCAGATTTCTGTCGGAAAATTTGATCGTCGGATTTTCCCGACGAAGTTAGAAATTTTCCCCGATGGGGGGGAGGTAGACGTTTCTGACGGGGGGGGGGGCAATTGCCCCCCTGCCCCATAGCTGGCGCCGCCCCTGGGAATTCTGGCATTTGCTTCCTAAATGCCATTCCCCAGGCAACTGCTTAGTGACATTATTTCTAACCAAATTGTAATCAAAGCGCTCTTATTTGAAGCTTGTTTTTAAAATATCCTCCGATTCTTCTTGCAAATTTTTGCTAAAATTTTGATTTTTTGCAGCTTAATAACTATTTTCAACCATCAAAATTAACTGAGTGTGGTTGCAACATCGGCGAGAATTTCTTGACTTCAAAAAGTTTCGTGATGAGTGAAAAAAGGACGCGTTTAGGAAAGAACGTCGCCCTGACTATTTTGTCCCTTCTCTATGAGGGTGCTTTGTGATCAATTTTGATCAAATGATCACTTTTTTTGGGCGATTTCAACCCTCCTTCTAAATTTATATACCATTGGGAAAAAAATTTGGATCATCAATCTGCAAGCATCTATCTACACTTTTTCAAGGTGCTAATAATAAGTTTAATTTTTCCTTACAGCATCAGCCATTTTCTCTCCGTAACACTGATGAATATTACAAAAAGTTTCACAGAATGATTTTATACTATTAATGCGAATCTGGAGGTATTTATAGGGAATGTATGTGATTGGTCAGAATCGCCGGAATATTAAATGGAATGTTGCACGTGAGAAAAACATGATTGAGGCTACGAGGCATTAAATGCATTCTCTCAACCCTACTCCACCCTTTTAATAGTAGCAATGTCCATGGTGGGAGCATGGACCGCCGGTCTTTTGTTTTTACTTTTCAATAGCCCAAATTTAATTAATTTATTTGGTTCGCAAGATGCCAATAAAGTGTAAAGTGTTACATTATTCCTCCAATATTAAATCTTTTAGTCATCATGACCAATCAAATGAAACATGAAGCAAATGGCTTGCGTCGCGGTCTGAAAAACGGCTTCAAACACCATGAGGTAAGGGTGTGTTCATTATGCAGATGTCAAAATGTATTCATAATATTCTTTACATGAAAGATGATCATCATCATTCTCAGCTTTTGACGCTGAAAGAATCATCACGCAGATCCAGCTGCAAATGTGAAATTAACATTGTCGATATAAATTTTGCTTCATAGTTATTTAATTAACGATGCTAAATATTTTATTTGTTTATGAATAAATGCCTCTTGCTCAGTGATAGTAATTGAAAAATCAATTATTATCGCTGTGAAAATGTATTTGCTATTGATATTTTCGGTCTTCAGATGACACATAATAGCCGAATTGGTGATGCCGGTGTAAAAAAAAAAGTATGTTGTATAAATAAGCAGTATGACGGATTCTTTTAAAATTTAGTGTTATGTTTCTAGTGTTAATCTGTTATATTTTGCTCAAAGGGCTGTTTATTTTAAATGTATGTTTATTTCTTATTTTCAATTAGGTTAAATAAAAAAAAAAAAAAATGGAAGAATGAGAGGTGGCCTTAAGATTCCTTTATTATAATAAAGTTTTAAAAGTGCTTTTGGTAAAAGAAATACAGATCAATATTTCTTGTTGAATTAAATGAAAATGTTTTATGAAATAGAAATTATAAATGTTTTTAAAAAAATCATGAAAAGAAAGCAATGCTTTTCATTATTCATGAATTCATACATTAATGTCATGGTTGTTATGTTCATGTAAACAAAGTGCTTGTTTGATGACTAAACACCGTAAACTGTAGGACCAAATTTGGAACATTTTTCCTTGCTTTTACTTAGTGATAATTAATATCTATGCTGATTTGCATCGATTATGAAATCTCTTCGGCTCATTTTGTAGGTTTTTAACTATTCAAAGTATTTTTCAATAAAGATTTTATAAAGAATACTTTTTGCAGATGTCAACCAAAAATTGTTAAAGAGACTAAAAATTACTTTTGTACCCCTTTCTCAGTTTAAATTTGTCAAAAGTTAAAGAGGAACTCAGGCGAGGAGGCCTCAACAAATGTATAAGTAACATTTTAAAGGACCATCTGGTTAGGTATGAGGGGGATTTTTTTTCCCTTTGGGAAGTGGATACCAATTTTTGATTTGGATTTTCCCCATGGGAGATTAAGCGACTAAGCGTTTTGTTTCATAAAACAAGCTGTGCAATTCTATGTTAAAACTGCGTCCAATTATGTATAAAATGCTAATGTAATTTTCCTTTTAAAGGGCATGCTTACGTCTTGTCTTTTTCTGTTACAGATTAAAAAGGAGATAAAGAAACCTCGTCAGTTAAAAGAAGAATTCGAAGAAACTCCTTTAATTATTGTTTTGACAGTTTATTTCTGTTATATAGTTTTAACAATATTTGGTCATATAAGGGATTTTGTGCGGAGATTAGGTTTTGGAAAAACTTGTGAAGTTAAAGAAAAAAATAGAGAAGTAAGTTTTGCTGACATACTTCACTTAAATGTAACTACGTAAAAAATGTTTCTCAATCTGTTTTTTGATGTGTGCTTATAGCAAAAAAAAAAAAAAAAAAAAGATAAATAGAGAAAAAGAGAGGCTGAAATTGATTATTCTTTTTAACATTTTAATTATTGGTTTTTACTTTCTTCTTCAAGTTATATATAAAATAAGCTAGTTTTTTAATGATGAGACTTTAAGACAATGAATAAGTTGACATTAATTTCATTCAAAATGTGCAGCATAATCTGCATTTCTGCAATCATTAACATTATAGCATCCTCAGTTATAGTGTCAGCTCAGCAATAGTAGTAAATTTTTCTTCTTTGGCAAAGCCATTTTTCTCCTGCAGTTTTTGCCTGTCAAGAACTTTTTCTTGGGCGACATTTTATTTTATACATATGCAGATGTCTTAAATTGGTAGGTAAATGCTTTTGGCGAAGGATAAATGATCACCTTAATCATAACATAGTTTTTACTTCCTTTTACGTAGTAAAGGAAGTATTGTGATCACGAAAAAAATTTCACTCAAATTTCGGTCTAAATTTTGACTTTGCTCACCCCTGAGTGAATGTCGCGTAGTTTTTTCGACCTGTCAGCACGTGCATATGTACCTAACAACATACAAACAGCCGAAAAATCAATTTCGACCACCCCCGAGTAAATTACGACGAGTTTTCTCGTGACGTCTGTATGTACGTATGTGCGGATGTATGTGCGTATGTGGCTCGCATAACTCAAAAACTATATGCCGTAGAAACTTCTAGCTTGGTATGTAGGCTTTGAGGGGGGTCTAGTTGTGCACCTTCCCTTGTGATTGCATTCGAATGTTCCTAAATGGGTCTTTTACCCCTTTTTTGGGGTAAATCAATGTTAATTTCAATACAGACTCAAGTGATATGAATTGGCGCCACCACTTGGCGACATGTCGCCAAGCTTTTGGTCGCCAAGTGTTTGACGCCAACTTGGCGACATATCGCCAAGTTGGCGACAAATTTGGCGAAAAAATTATTTTTTGAATTAGGGTTCAACTTGGCGCTATTGGCGATATTTTGCGAAAAATTCACTAAATGATATTAAAATCAGCAATATTTAGAAAAATAACCATTGTAAAATATTTTTTGCATTGTTTCGTGGTAGATTAGGGGAGTAAATATTTGAATTGTTACCTTGCTCACTCCAAGCACTTTTTTAACACTTAAGGCAACTACTAAGAAATGTACACGTAAAAGGAAGTAGTGTGGGGTCCATACCAGATTTTTTATGTTCAATTTTCGCAAACTTTTTCCTTGCTACTAAGGGGTTTCTTAAAAATAGTCAAATGACTTATTTACAATGACCAAGAAGGCAAATGATTTACTCTTGTTCTCTATGAAGGTGAAAATGGCAGTAATCAAGGGGCTCTTTTTCTTCTGCCTAGAAGCACTAGAAACTTTCAAGATTAAAAGAGATGTGAACTAGAAGGAATAAAATGACATGCTTTTACTTATTTCATCAACTGCCTATGTAAACAGTCACTTAGTAAATATTTCTTCTGTCATTAAAAAAAATCTCTTTTTAAAAAAAAAACTGCCTTTTTTGTTTGTTTTTTACATTCCTACTTTTTTCTTAACTAAAATTAAAAATTAATGCTTTCTTGTTGAAATTTAAAAGTTAGCATTTTCTTATTATAGGCCCTTTCTTTTTTCTATAAGCAATGGTTTTGAACAATTTCTTTTATCTTAAAACTGATTAATTTATTCTATTTACGTTCATTTCAATACTGTGTTGTTTATCCTTGTGGTTGCATTTTAATTTATGATATTTCAGTAACTTCTTTTAGCAGTTTAAATGTGTTTTTTACATTTCAAGCTCTCTTTATTTTTTAGGGATATGTAAAATTGTATCGTAGTTTTGAAAGCTTTTACACCCGTAACATTTACAAAAGAATTGTTCAAGGATGGAACATGTTTATATGTGGAGTCCCTGGAGTAATGCTCAAATTAAAAGTACACATATCACCAGAATTTCACCAAAATGCCAAGTACGTATTATTAAATTTTGTGCTGAGTATAATAGGAGGATAAGAGTTGTATACATAGTCTGAAAAAATATGTTTTTGAATGTTTAAAGGTGTAATGCTGAATAGTTGATATATTATTATTAATTATATAATAAGATAGCCCATGATAATATTGTTCCTATGTCCATAGCTTAATAGATTTATTGCACTTTTTATTTTTGTAATTAATAAGTTACATTTTTTGAGGAAACTAACCAAGGTTGAGCACATGCTCTAAAGAATATTGCTTCTTATGTTTAAATTTGATTTTTTTGCATCTTGCTAATACTGTCGGCCCCGCTTAATCGGGTAACGAATAAACCATCCTGGAACCATGACCGGCACTGTTCCAGGGTTTCCGCTACGGTCGCATTTTTCGCGAAATGCGAAAATATTATCTAAATTGCAAAAATGAAGCAAGCCCATTTTCGCTTTTTTGCTACAACATAAAACGAAAAAAAAATAATGCATGATCTAAGAGAGGAAGCAAGCATAGTGATATCTAACTTAATCTTATTATGAATTGTAGCCAACATGAATAAAATGCTATAAAATTCAACAATATATTGTCTCAATGGGCATACAATCCCCCCAATAAATGCATTATTAATGATTTCAGAAAAAAAACTTTTTTTAATGTGATTTATAATTTTTCACTTTGAATTCATAGTAGGTAAAAAAAATGTTACCTACTATGAATTTATTTCTTTCAAGATATCAAGGCTGAATTTTGAATTTAGCTTTCAACAGCACATTAAATACATAGACTAGGTTAGAAAGATAGTAAACAGATTCAGTATTTATTAACCTTTAGCATTTTGTAAAGCATTTTTCCAATTTAAGATTTTTGCTAAAAGACTTAAAAACTCATTTTGAACCCAGCTGTGTTCAAGATTCCCTCTTACTCGAATAATATTTCTTGGAACCGACAGTATTCATTTAAGCGGGGCCGGCAGTATTGGTATTTTAAAAAATTTGAAGCTGTGTTAAGATATTTTACGTTGGGTTATCTTATTTTATTTATTTTATAAAATATTTTCCACTGTATTTAACACATACTTCGCGAAAAATGGCTTCTTGTCTGTGACAGATCAATCCTTTTACTTCTATTTCCAACTATTTAAAAAAAAATTGATGGTTTAAAGTTATTTGATTCAGTTGCTGCCTTGGAGTAATTTATTACATTTCTTCTTTTTATAATAAATTTTTTAAGGGAAAACTAGCCCATGGTTTGCAAAAAATTATTTCTTTGTTTGTAATTTCAATCCTTTTGCATCTTAAAAACGCATCAATAATTTTCATCATTGAAAGTTATGTTAATATACCTTTGAAAAAGCTTATTTTATTTTTATTTATTTATTCAAAATGTGCTTGCATTAACACAGCCAAAATCCCATTATGTGAAATTTACTCTCTTGAAATTTTATGAGATTTTTAAAATGTTATGAACCATGAAAAAACTAAGTCATACTATGGCAAGCTCACACTCAATGACTTAAAATTTAAAATCTTTAGCATTTAATATTAAATTATGTTTTCATACTCTTTTGTACGGAAAATATAAAGTTTTTTAAGTGTTAGCTGGTATAAAAGTTGAGATGGTGGAGATATTGAATATATTTTCACCTGATAAAAATGTAGGAAAACAGGATGCTAAATTGTATCAGCACTCTTATTAAGTATTTTATCACAATAAAGAATTTAAGAGACATAAAGTAAATGTTAAAAAAATGATAATTTCTTACGGCAATGCATTATAAAAGTCTATTCCTTTCTGCGTTCAACCATAGAAATGGGCAAAATTGAAATAAAAATGCAATATTCATTTAAATGCTTATTTTTTTATATAATTGTATTTCCAGGGCTCGCATTCCCCCTAAAATTCCTAAATTTCCTAAAAAATTTCAGATCTCCTAAAATTCCTAAAATTGTACTAAAATTTTGTGGCATTCCTAAAAAAATTAGAAAGTTTACAGGAGCTCTTTAGGGGAAGTTAAAATGCCTTTCTGAAAGTATTTTATAGCCAAAAGTGAACGTTTCCCTAGGTATTTAATGTGATAAATAGATATTTTACAAAGTATTTCTTTAAAAACTCATTCTTCATACTCTTTTCAATCTTGGGACAGACTTAAAATTCTTCCTCTTAAAAACGAACTATTTCATCTTTAAAACAGCTGTTTCACCACTCTACCTGAATGAAACACAACCTACCTGTGAAATTTTTTGACTTTGAGCTGTTTCTTACGCGCCTAAGCTCGATTATTTGCGAATTTTGTAATCTGTTTGCATCCGCTTCTATAAAACTCGCTCATATCAGTTTACTGTGTAAATTCACCGCTTGGATATCAATAATTTTATTCTTACCATTAGTTTGAACATTGTTTAGTTTTTTTTTTGTTAATAGTTTATTTGTAGGCTCGTCATTCAATGTCAACTCATTCAACTCATTCCTGTTGCATCTGAATCAGTTTAAACCATGAGCATTGTTAAAAAGTAGCGTTAGTTTCTATCAAACTTTATTTTTGGCTTAAAGAAGATTTTGAAAAATTAAATAGATTTAAAATGTTGATAAGGATGTTTGGAACAGCATTAGAATTCTAGAAATCAGGAAATCCAACAGATCTAATAAACTTAGTCAACTGTTGTAAAAAGATGTGACTTGTACTTGGCTAATGATTCCTTTTCCTTACTTTTATTTTCTATTCAAAATCAGTGTTATTATGTCAATTATAATTATTAATTATTCCTACAGTTCTTTAAAATTTTACTCAACAGTTTTTTTTTCACCATGTGCATACTTTTTCTGCTTTTAAAAATGCATTAACTTATCACGTGTTATTTATTGAGAGTTTAAGGTAGTAGGTAGTATACATAAAATTGTAGTGTACAATTTAGTTGGATATTCAGAAATGTGTACACTATTTCAAATATCACAGTATTCTGAGGGGAAAGGGAGGCAGAGTTGAAAAGCGAACATATAGGTTTTTGATAATTCATAGATATTACACTACTGGATTTAAATTAAAGGATTGTTGTGGGATTTAAGAACTTTATGCATAGGAAACTTTTCTGGTAATTAAGATTAAAAGTCGATTTTTTTGCGACACTCGCAGGAATTTTAGATTTACTACGAATGGGACAAAATCTAGAATTTGCTCAAAATTACATGTTTAAAGATATCTAGAGAAAATCTGCAGAATCTGTATCTTTAATGATTCGCTATAGAAGGCAAAAATTTTCCATTCAACATCTTTGTAGCCATCACTTGGTTGCACTATAGGCCATGTGCTGTTATTCTGAGTGAAAACATCGCTTCTAATGCAGTGTCAGAGCACTCAGAGCTCCTTGATGTTTGGAGGAACAGAGGCAGCACTTTCAGCTACTGGGTTTTTCATTTTCTGTCAAGAATGTGTGCCTGAAGTTTTAATTTCATGCTTTTTTCTGTAGTAAGACTGTGTACAGAACAAATAAAGAAATATTCCTTTCATAGACCTATATGTAACAGTTTTGATTTCGGGATCAGTTTTTTAAAAAGGTCACGTTTCTACGCATGAGTAGTAGTGCTTGAATGCTTGAAGTACTTGCAGAACAATTTTGGTCAAATGATTTTACGTTGCAGAACATCACTAAGTATTCTGCTTTGGGGGGTGAAGGTGATAAGATTTTTTTTTTTTTTTTTTGAAAGCTTTTTCCAGAAATTAAAAAAATGGTCACATATTATCTTTATTCACTTGCCCCTTCAATTGTGTTTGTGAGTTAACACAATTGAACACACACTGTGTAAATTGACAAAATTCAAATGTCACATATCACCTTTATCCACTTGGCCCGTCAATGTCTGTGGAAGCTGGTCAACTGGAAAAACTCAGATATGCCTATCTTTCAAAGGGAAAATTTTAAAAACACGTCTGCAAGTTAAAGTACTGTCTGGCTTTTGAATATGTTATATAACATTAAAAAAATTATTTATTATTATTTTTTTTCGACTTTTTTATTGTAGAAGTATTTGAAGGTTGTAATTGATGCTATTAAATAAAATGCATTTTCAGTTTGGTTTGTCGGGTGCGACTGTTAGGGACCTATTTGTAGTCAAACAAAATCGTAAATTACCCCTAAAATTTTCCTAAAATTGTGTCAAAATGTTCCTAATATTCCCCTAAAATTTTGAAAAAGTCTACTGCGAGCCCTGTATTTCTTTAGTTATTTTGCTCTATTTTGAAATCAAACCTATTAATTTTTGTGTAACTCTTAGTGTCTGTGAATTATTTATTTATTTAATGTGTCTTAATTCACTTTTTCATCAAGAATTATTTTGTTTTTCATGCATTGATCATCCCACCATTTTATTTTTACATAGGTTTGGCACAGAAAAACAAATGAATGCTATAAATTTAGGCTCTTATAACTATTTGGGATTTGCTGAAAATTCCGGGAAATGTGCAGATAGTGTAGAAGAAATTATACTAGAATACGGAAATGGGATCTGTAGCACTCGTCATGAACTAGGTACTTACTTTTTATTAAATATAAATGAAAACAGTTTGTATATTTTGTTGAATATATAAGTATTTAATCCATACTTTCTCTGATGCCTTGTATTACTTTTCAAAATAAATGTAATATTTGTTTTTTTTTTATAATCAGTCTCAAAAAGAAAAAGTTTATTACTTGCTTTGGGAAATTAATAAATTAAGATATTTACATGTACGAAAGTGAGTTTTTCGCTGTTTTTAGGTATAATTGCCAGTTATTTTCAATTTATCCGGAGGGGGGGGGGGGGTAAATTTTAAAATAATGCTATCAAAAGCTGAATAAAGCGCCATAAAAGCTCAAGGGATAATTTTTTAAAAAGCAGAGTTAAATAATTTTTACAAATTGAAAACTGTAGTTTTCGATATTTTTTCTTTTTTTCCTTTTGAAACACTTTAATTTTTATTCTTTTCCAACTTAAGATTGAATGTTCTGTTTAGTTAATCCAGTTAATTGAAATTCTTCTGTATGATATGTTAGTCTAAGTACTACTATTTGAATCCAAAATGAACTTTCGTGTGCTGAAGATAAAATATTTATTCTTACAACTTATTACCATTTATTCCAGCAAATAAAATGTCCTTGTTCCCATTTTTCTTTAATTGTTTTTTTCTTTTTTTTCTTTCTGTCTCTCTTTTCTTTATTAATATATGTAGAATTCATTTATATGTTTGTATTCATAGGCAACTTAGATATCCATCGAAAACTAGAAACAATGGTAGCTGAATACCTTGGTGTTGAAGATAGTATTACAGTAGGAATGGGATTTGCCACTAATTCTACAAACATTCCAACACTGATGTCTAAAGGATGTGTAATTTTTAGTGATGAACTTAATCATGCTTCATTAGTTCTTGGTTGTCGACTATCTGGAGCAAAAATAGTAGTTTATAAACATAATAGTGAGTTTCAATTCATTGTCCTTTTTAAAATGCAAAACATAATTTTGTGTTTGACTGTTTCTCTTCTATATGTTTCACATAATAAAACAACTTTCATTCAAGTTCAATTAAAGTTTTACTTTAATAAAGAAATTAACATTTTTACCGAAGGGAAATACTGCTAACATTCCAATTTAATACAGTAGAATTTAGCATGCAGTAGAATTTACAAATTTATCATGCTCAGGATTATTATAGTATTAGGTATACTATAGTATTATATTATATTATAGTATTAGGCAGAGTTTGGATCATCAATTTTTAGAACATTGCCAAAAGTAGCAAAAAAAAAGCATTTAAGAATCTTTTATAGGCACTGATATTTTCTTGCATTAATTGAAAGAAGCTGTTTATTAGTAATCTTTCGATTTTTAAGCAAAAAAATCTTAGTATTTTGCCGAATTGAGTTTCAGGAAAAGTGAAATCTGTGAAAGATCTTTTTGATACCCCAAATATGTTTTCCCCCCCGTTAGTTTTTCCTTCTTTCCAGATAAAAACTGGACACATGTTTGGCTCACTGGCATGGCTGCCACACTTCCGTCTAGGAGACGGAATTCCATCTTTTGTAAAATCTCGAACCATTTGGAAATTTTTATTAGTTATTATGAAATTACAGCTTTAAAAAAAATAAGAAAATAAAAGCAGCTATTTAATCCTTTTTCCGGCTGCATCCAACGTCATCCGCCATCAAAGAGGACAAAAGAACTAGAGAAAGGGACTCAGAGGATAAAAAAACTAGTACATGTGCGTAAGTTAGAAAAATAACTAATTTTTTTCGTAGGCTAATTAAGTAAATCATTTCATTCATCATATTAATATAGAAAGTTATGTTAAATCTCTCTATTACAATGTATCTTTCAGCCAAGAATATCTTACTTGAAATAATTTTTACCGCCAGTAATTTTTTGATATGAACTATAAAATCAGACACTGTCTTTTTTCAGTAACATATAGTAAGTTTTTTTTTGTTTTATTTATTACTAAATTATTTATTGTTTAGCATCTTCTCCCTAAAAATCTTTTTAGATAACCAAAAAATGTTCTGAAAATTACATTATAGTTAATTTTGCAATGTGGTTTAGTAAAATAGTAAATTGCAACACCAAAAATAAGCAATATATTAGTGTATAGAACATTGAGCATATTGCGTGCTAACGTTTATGTTACTCAAAATTACGTCACACGCTTTTCAGTCCTGGCCATTTTTTAGAGTGGCACCCATGCTCACTGGTTAAGCCAAATTAATTTTGAAGGTACTTTCAAATTTGTTTTAGCAAAGTTCAACTGTATTAAAAATCTTAAACATAGTTTATTGGCATTGGTAGATTGTATTTTGCAGATTAGTCAATTAATGGTTTATTTGCTTATCGGGCATCCCTATAAACACATTGACTTTTTTAAATGTATATACTAAGGGTGAAAGTAATATTTAATTTGCCTTTTATTTTCTAATTTTTGTAGATATGGCTGATTTAGAAAGTAAAATAAGAGCATCTATTATTGAAGGCCAACCTCGCTCTCATAGACCATGGAAGAAAGCATTAATAATAGTGGAGGGAGTGTACAGGTAACATTTAGTTCTGAAAAATTAATAGAATGCTATTGCATTAAATTTTCAGCCAGTAATTGTTTCAATGTCATATTACATTTGAAATCAGTATAAACTTTAGAAACAAAACCATATGAATTGATAAACGCTTCTGCTTCAAGTTTTAGCTTTATTTAATAATTTTTAATTTTTTAGAAACTATTGTTGTATTATAATTCTAATTGAAAATTTTCTTTATTCTGAATGTGTTATCCCCATCTTTACATGATGCTCTTGTTTTTCTAAAAGAATCTTAATGAGTGTCCAATAAAAAAGGGATATCGATCTTTAAAGCATTTTGCTAGAGAAATATTTTTATCTCCTTGATTTTTTATTTAGTGTGAGACATTATACTTCTTCTTCCCTAACTGTAGAAATTAGTTGGTAAAACAAATTATTAAAGTTCCCTATGATATGCTTGGGTTCTTTTTTGCAGTTTGGAATTTATTATTTTCCCAAAATTTCCTGGTTTATATAGCTAATAAATAGAATATAAAAAATTGTGAGTTGGTTATTTTGATTTTTAATACAGTAAAATCTTATTACAGTAAATATTAATTTAATAAAATATCCATTTCAATGAAATACATGTTCTATTTTAGTTATATATACATTGCTTGAATTCCATTACAACAAAATTCTCATAACTGCTAACAAAATCTACTGTCCCTTGAAATTTGCTGTAACGGTATTCAACTGAAGAAAAATGTTAACAAGTAAATAATATAAACCCATATATTTTATAAAAAAATGTCGAGCATTTAAAAAACTAGAAAATTTTAAGATAAATTTCACTTGGCTGTTGATGATAAAAAATGTGTTTTACCAAACAAATTTTTTTTTAATCTAAAATTTATGAATTGTTTTGCTACAGAATACCATTGTTTCAAGCATAGTAATTACATAATTATGTTAAAAGTTTATTTTCAGTGATTTTGAAGTCGTATTTATCCTGATTAACTTTTATTCATCCAGTATTTTTGAATGTTAATTTTTAAAATTATTATTTTTTTAATCTTTTCAATGTTTTCTTTGAATTGAGACTCTTTTATATTTTGAATCTTTTTTTGTCTTGAGTATTAAAAATTTTGTTAATTAATGTAAAAATAACATTATCTAGTTGAAAATTATTGAAAATGTGTAATAATTTGGATTACAATATTTTAGAAAAAAAGCTTTTAAGCGCTATTATATTTGGATATAAAATTTGATAACATTTTCTTTTGCAATTATGATATACTTGAGCATTAAAGTAAGTTGTCCATATAATTTTTCAGTATGGAGGGAACAATTGTGAATCTTCCAGCTCTTATTGCCCTCAAGAAGAAATATAAATGTTATCTATATGTAGATGAAGCCCATAGCATTGGTGCAATTGGTTCATCTGGAAGAGGTGTAACCGATTATTTCGACTGTAACCCTCATGATGTTGATCTACTAATGGGAACATTCACAAAAAGCTTTGGTGCATCTGGCGGCTATATAGCTGGTTCTAAGGTTTGTCTTTGTTGTCTTTAGTGCACTTTCAATAAAATATCAGAAAATTTAAGTTTTGAAATGTAAAATTTTATTTATTGATCTTGAGATACATTCAAACAATTCATCATGTAGTTTTTTTTTTCTTTTTAGAAACATATATGATAGTATGTTAAGAATGGCTTTTTTAGTAAGCCTAAAAAGCTGATTTTATTAGTCGAATACTCTTAAAACAAATTACTGCTGAAACACTCTTAAGCTCCTTGGAGCTCGTTTTTAATGAGGTTCTACTGTATGGTCTATAAAATTAAAATCGTTAGAAGTATTGTCTTGTATTAATTTGTTCAAATGTTAGAGATAGAGTATGAGCCTGCTTTTAAATATTTTATTGGTCATTTGTAATTGTTAAGCTCTTTAAAAAGACATAATTAATTTAAACAGTTTTTCTGTAACAATTTAGGTTCATCATGAGCTTTGTGTCCTATTTTTTCAACTACACCATTTATAATATGTATAGTAAAATTTTGAAAATTGTGTGGGTAAGATCTTTCCTGCTACTGTCCCCAAACTTTTCTGTTCACAATATGGTGCAATTTCACCATACTATCAAGGCCGTAGCCAGGATTTTTTTTCGGGGGGGGGGGGGTTTGAAGTGAAGAAAGTTTGTTTGAAAAAAATAAATAAACAAGAGGTTACAAGTCTTATGACACAATGGGAGCATAGGCTGCTTGTACGGGGGGGGGGGGGGCAGCTGCTCCCCTTCACTTCGAAAGTAAAGGGGCCCTGCCCTTCACTTTTTAGAGTGAAAAATTAACGGTCGGTTATTTACTGGGTGGATTGATTTATTTCATGAAAATTAAAAACAAATACCACAAAAATGATTTTTTTTCCCTCATCTTATTTCACAAGAAAGGAACTTTGAATTGCAAAGGGGATATGTGACCCCCCCCCCCCCCCCCCCCCGCTGGCTACGGCCTTGCATACTATCCAGCAATTTCATAATACTGTCAAAATTGTTTGTTAAATGTTTCAAAAATAAAAGATAAATTATGAGATGTTTTTAAAAAAAAATAGTATTTTGAGAAAAAGTGATAAATGAAAAAGTTTAAATTTTGTCAACATTGTCTTCAAATCTCAACATTTGAATACTCTCAAGTACCCAAGCCGTTTAATAAAACTTTCAGTTATAGTATTACTAAAATGCAGTGGATGCTCAAAATTTTCTAGGCAATATGAATTTTTGTTTTGTCAAGAAATGTATTGAATATTTTCTTTTAGCAAATTTTCCATTCCAATCAATTTATAAAAAAAAAGTAATATCACTTAAGAACTGCAATTCTGACTATTTTTATTAGCAATTGTTGTTTAAGAATTTTTGTATGGATCTCTTTAAATGTAAATTATCCTTTTGTAAGTGGAATGTTTTCCAATTGGAAATTGTAACACATTGTCAAAATTGTTCTATGCAGAAACAAAGTTGTTTTCTGTATTTATACTGACTTTCACCATGCTTCTGAACAAAATCATGTTGTAAAAAAAATGACAGTTATCCTTTTTTCTGTCATGTAAGTACAATGTAAAATTTTTCAGTTTTGCAAGTTTTATTTTTCTTACTTTTAGAGCTTGATTAATCATTTACGTAAGCATTCGCACAGCTTCAGCTATGCAACCAGCATGTCTGCACCTGTAGCACAACAGATTATAATGACCCTTAAAATTCTTATGGGCAAGGATGGTACCACTGAAGGTATTTCATTATGCATTGTCTATTGTTTCTCTTTGTTCTTTTGTGTTACATATCTCCTTTATTTGGCTGTTGATAATGAAAGCAAAGCATTTTTGAGAGAAAAAACCTGTTTTCATTGTCCATAAAAAATGCTATATATAAGGTAGGAACTTGATGAAAAGACAAATTTTATTCGGAAAGGAAATTTGAATTTATTAATAAATACTCGTAAGGAACTGAATGCATTGTTTTGTTCCTAGTGACCTGCAAGGGATGATTTGTTTCCCAAGTGTGTTTTCTATGTTTTGTAAGAGAAAAGATAAAGAAAAATTAGCATAGACTTTTGCTCCCCCCCCCCTCATTTTTATTCTATTCTTTGTTGTGGGAAATATAAAACCCAAGATCTTTGGTATTTACAATAGGCAGTTTTTTTCCCTCTCAATGTTTGTGCTGATTCTTTGAACAAAAAAAAAAAAAATATTTTTTTCAACTTCAGGAAAAATATTTATTGCTTAATGAAATCATTATTTATAACGGATATGAACTATTCCTTTTGCTTTAAAATAGTTCATTATAATTTAGTTTTAAGATGTAGGATCAAATTAATACTGATTAAAAACGCCCCAGAATTAAAAAAAAAAAAATCTACATTCCATCTTGCTGTCTAGCAATGTAGTTTAATTTGGAGAAACATTTTTGAAACAATAGAGCAGATTTCGATGAATGTTGAAATTTAGTATAGTGCTCTTGCATGGTATGAGTTTTTTTCTTTTTTGAAAAATAGCAGTTCAACATCAAGCTACCTTTTTAGCACTAAAGAGACAAATGTCTGTGTAGCCCTTTCAGCTTTTTGTTCAATAAATTGAAAAACTTAAAAATTTTTTGGTTCTTTGCTTGTGAGAAACACTGTTGAACATTATTTAGTATTGTGCAGTCAACTGTTATCCCACACCTGCCTGTTTCGAAAACCTCCCTTTGACATCAATTTCCTTGCATTTGTAGTATGAATTTGTTTTCCCCCCAATTTTATCTCGAGTTTTCCAAAAACCCACTATCATGTTTGAATTTGCTCCTCAATTAGCTTTATCAGCAGCAGAACTTGAACACAAAAAATATTCTAATATCAGCAGTCATTTAGTCCTCTACATCCTGTGGGGCATGTAGCGCAGATAGAATTATGTACAAGGAGTCAGTTTTCTTGGAACTTGCTCTTAGAAACTGGAGGGAAAAGTTCGTTGAAGGGGGGGGGAGGCCATATTAGAGACATCGAGAACAATTATTTTGTTGTGAGAACAATTATTTTGTTGTATTCTCTGGGTTTATGCTGTTTAAATCGTTTTGTTTGAAAATAACTTTTAGGATGAAAATCATTGAAAGGTAATTTTTTCCCATAAAATTATGATGAACGTATTGTAAATATAATCAGTAAAATTAGTAAAACATGTCGTAACTTTATGCCCTTCAGTAAAATATTCAATAATGATCCAAAAGTGATGGTTAACTTTTAAACTTTGTTACTATTAGTAGTTTTTTTATATTTCTCAAGGTCTCTGCATCTTAAAACTGGATTTTTTTTTTTTCTTTTTACCCGTGAAATTAGAGATTGACAAATTAAACTGCAATTATTATTTGCTGGAAATAATGTTGTCTGTTTATAATGAGTTGAAACAAGTAAAAACTAGTTTGTTTTAATTTCTTGTTTAGGTGTGAGCAGAGTCAGGCAGCTTGAAAGGAATACACATTATTTTAGACGAAAATTGAAACAGAAGGGCTTCATTATCTATGGCAATGAAGATTCTCCAGTGGTGCCTCTTATGTTGTACTTTCCATCCAAAGTAACGTGAGTAATATAATTTTCTGTAAAATATTTTTGCAATATTGTAAGTATGTTGTAATAATAGCATAATTTTGTGAGAATAGTTGAATTTTCTTCAATTTAAAATATTTTTCATGTTAAATATAGACTTTAATAATTGTTTGAAACTACATGCTCTTGCCGTGACTCGAAATTTATTTGATAGAAATCATGCTATTTTGTTTTTATCTAATGAATTGTAATAGAATTTTCGCTGTGCATGCCATTTTGAGGAAGTACAAAAATATTGCACATTTCTCATCCCTATCTCTAAAATTACAGCTACTTAGCAATTATTGATATAGCTTTTGAAACTCAATGCATTTACATATAAGTGGGTGTGGCTTTTTGCTTCTTTTTTTTTTGCAATAATTCAACGTACCTTTTGATTCCCCCCCCCCCCCCCCCAAAGGGCCAAATGACAAGCCTGTTGAATCAATGCATATGTTTATATTATCATACATGTCTAAGTTGTCATTTAGAGTATAGCAGCCACAACAGTGCAGTTTGCAGCCATGTGCTGGAATGTCCTCTGATAAGGTATTTTCACTCAGCAGTATTCCATTGAATGTATTATTGTGGTTGTGTACCATCTCTTACCATCTCTTTCCAAAATTCTTCAAACTGGAATTGGATGGAAAAAGGATGGACTTTTGGAAGCCCAGGTATTTTACCAGTATTGTCCTCATTATTGGATCACTGTAGAGATTATCAAACCTGTTCTTGCACCCTACAAGCCCAGTAGCTTTTTCTATCCCTCCTGACTCCTTCTGCACCCAAATTAAAACTTGAAGATTATACAAATTATTGTTCTGAGGTCATCACCTTATTACCATTCAAGACCTGGTGCAGCTGCGACAAATGCCATTATAATGAAAATGGAAACTTTTCTAAGAATCAGGCAGTGGCAAATAAGAATATCAAATCATCTGATGCATTAAAACAGCATCATTGATGCATTGTCTTTGCAGTGTCACACTGTCATTGAGGTGTTATCATACCGTCATTGGTGATAAAGATTGTCTCGAAATGTTCCATATTGAAGAATATCCATAAAATTCCCATTTTAGCAAAGATACATTTCCTAACAATTACTGTTAGGTTGTTTGTTTAGATCTTTAATTAATTTTCTCAATGAAAACTAGACATTACTATGGGTCATTTTTTAACATTCTTAAAGTTGTAGGTTTTCCTTATTCAAAGATGTGCTAAAAGATTCATGATTTGTCTTTTGATTTATCATTTAGTGTTCAAAGCCTTAATGATAAAAAAAAAAAAAAAAAAAAAACTAATACCAAAATTGATTAATATTGCTATCATTTTATTTTAGGGAATTTATTCAAGGTCTGCTTATGGGGGGCATAGCTACGGTTGGGGTTTGCTTTCCAGCCACAACTGTAGTAACATCTCGTGCACGCTTCTGCATATCTGCATCTCATACCAAAGAAATGCTTGATAAGGTAAATTTTCAACGATTTTGAAGTTTGTCTGTTAATCATTTTATGCTGACATATAATTCTGATATTATATATTTTTCTTTTTATTTTATCATCAATACTTTAAATACAATGTACAAATTATTACTAAAAACAAAAGTACAAGTATTGCAGTCTCTCAGCTGGAATAGTCATTTAGAGGACTTTTATTCTCTTTTTGCTTCATCTGTTTTTGTTTAAATTTTTGTGTCATGGAAAGGATGAATGTTTGTTGGTTGAGAGTGGGGTAAATAATTCCATCTTATATTAGCTAGGTCACATTTTGAATGGCAAGGTTCTGCTTTATTTCAATTGCCATGGATGAAAGACTAAAATTTTTACCCGAGAGCAAGATGTTTAGATTGATGAACAAGTCAAATATGGAAATGCAGGAGTTATTTTCAAATATTAAAACAATGAATCTGAGGCTGCGACACATGGTGAGGGAAATTTGAGTGCAAAATAATGGTAAGCGGATATCAAAGCTTCAAAAATATTAAGCCGTACTTAGCATTATATGTTGCTCACTTTTGTCGTATATCTTTCCTTTTTCTATTTATTGCTTCATCTATATTCTGAATACTTTTTTGCAAATGTATAGAGTTTTAAAATTTAAATTAACGTATTACCGGTTATTTTATTGTTCAGCACATTTAATTACTACAATAGTTTTTATGAATTTCTGAACAAAACTACTCTTAACTTCTAAAATCATTTAGGCCTGTGAGTACTTCTGTCTATGCGGAGCACGCAGACTGGGGAAAGTACATCTTCCTACTGCTTAATGATTATTATATTACGTAAGCGGGAAACACCTCCTAAATAAGTAGTCGTGGCAAAAAATATATCTACATAAAATGTTTATCTATATATTTGAATTGCAGTCTTACAGTCATGAGTCAATAATTATGCTTACTTTTAATTAGTTATTATTAATTTAAGTAAATTTTTGTTGGTTTATACTGCTTGATGATATATTATGTAAGCATTACAATATTTGCTGAAGAAATAATCATTGCAAAAAATATATATGCATATATTGCTGTGTTTGTTACATTCATAAGTTTGTTGAAAATTATATTTAATTTTGATTTCCTGTGTAATATAAATTGATATATGGTGGTTTATACTGCTTGATGATTAATGTATTATGCAAGCGGGAAACGCCTCCTAAATAAATAGCCACAGCAAAAGATATTTATATTTTAATGTATATCTATTGATTTTGCAGTGTCACATTCATAACCCCAGAAATAATTATCATTAATTTAAATTTCTAGTCAATTAATTTGAACAACTATATGGTGGTTTATACTGCTTGATGATTAATTTATTATGCAAGCGGGAAACGCCTCCTAAATAAATAGCCACAGCAAAAGATATTTATATTTTAATGTATATCTATTGATTTTGCAGTGTCACATTCATAACCCCAGAAATAATTATCATTAATTTAAATTTCTAGTCGATTAATTTGAAAAACTATATGGTGGTTTATACTGCTTGATGATTAATTTATTATGCAAGCGGGAAACGCCTCCTAAATAAATAGCCACAGCAAAAGATATTTATATTTTAATGTATATCTATTGATTTTGCAGTGTCACATTCATAACCCCAGAAATAATTATCATTAATTTTAATTTCTAGTCGATTAATTTGAAAAACTATATGGTGGTTTATACTACTTGATGATTAATTTATTATGCAAGCGGGAAACGCCTCCTAAATAAATAGCCACAGCAAAAGATATTTATATTTTAATGTATATCTATTGATTTTGCAGTGTCACATTCATAACCCCAGAAATAATTATCATTAATTTAAATTTCCAGTCAATTAATTTGAACAACTATATGGTGATTTATACTGCTTGATGATTAATTTATTATGCAAGCGGGAAACGCCTCCTAAATAAATAGCCACAGCAAAAGATATACATAAATGTGCATCAAATATTGATTTTGCAGTGTTACATTCATAAGCCAAGAAATAATTATCATTAATTTTAATTTCTAGTCAATTAATTTGAATAACTATATGGTGGTTTATACTGCTTGATGATTAATTTATTATGCAAGCGGGAAACGCCTCCTAAATAAATAGCCACAGCAAAAGATATTTATATTTTAATGTATATCTATTGATTATGCAGTGTCACATTCATAACCCCAGAAATAATTATCATTAATTTTAATTTCCAGTCAATTAATTTGAACAACTATATGGTGGTTTATACTGCTTGATGATTAATGTATTATGCAAGCGGGAAACGCCTCCTAAATAAATAGCCACAGTAAAAGATATTTATATTTTAATGTATATCTATTGATTGTGCAGTGTCACATTCATAACCCCAGAAAAAATTCATTAATTTAAAATTTCTAGTCAATTAATTTGAACAACTATATGGTGGTTTATACTGCTTGATGATTAATTTATTATGCAAGCGGGAAACGCCTCCTAAATAAATAGCCACAGCAAAAGATATTTATATTTTAATGTATATCTATTGATTTCGCAGTGTCACATTCATAACCCCAGAAATAATTATCATTAATTTTAATTTCTAGTCAATTAATTTGAATAACTATATGGTGGTTTATACTGCTTGATGATTAATGTATTATGCAAGCGGGAAACGCCTCCTAAATAAATATCCACAGCAAAAGATATACATAAATGTGTATCAAATATTGATTTTGCAGTGTTACATTCATGAGCCCAGAAATAATTATCATTCATGATGATTTCTAGTTAATTTAAATAAATATATGGTGGTTTATACTGCTTGATGATTAAAGTATTGTGCAAGCGGGAAACGCCTCCTAAATAAATAGCCATAGCAAAAGAGATAGATATAAATATGTATATCTCTATATTAATTTTGCAGTGTTACATTCATGAGTCAAGAGATGACTATGCTTAATTTTGATTTTTATCAATTAAAATAAATTGTTGGTTTATACGGCTTGTGTTTAATATATTATGTAAGCAAGAAATACCTCCTAAATAAGCCCCAAAGCAGAGTAATCAGTTTGTTCTGCTGCATACAATTTTTGACAGAATTAGTAGTTACTTTTTAGTTATGAATTTCGCCATATGACTTGAATAAATATATAGTGGTCTAAGGACCAAAGACTGAACTCTAAAAGGGCATGAGATGGATCCTCCTGTTGGCCAGAAAATGCAGTTTGTGAATTACTAATTTACCTCCACTGAATTCTAGTCCAATTTTCCATGAATATGTAATCTTGGAGCAGGATTAAAAACTGCTGTTATGTTGTTGCATTAAAATCAGAAAAAAAAGTTAGTTATTTATTAGTAAATTACGTATACCAAACTTGAAATTAATTCCATTATAATGCACAAGATCGTTTTCCTCTATCACTCCCCCCCCCCCCCCTCGCAATTTCAAAGAGTCACTATCACGTTCACAATAAGTGTTACGTGTCTTGAATTTTGCTTCCCTATAAGTAGTTATTTAAAAGTTTTTATTTTCCTCCTCAGGCATTGACGGTGATTGAAGATGTAGGCCGAAATATTATGGCGAATTACTCGAAAAAAGAAAGATCTCAAGCTGAAGTTATTTACTAGTCAATCTCATTATTGTTGAACAAGTGCCTTAGAGCATCTGACTGTTCTTCTCGAAAAAGCTCTAAATAAGAAGGCCTACTTGTGATTTCACTTTCATCTGCTAAATTTAGGAACATTTATTGGCATTATATACACATCTATGTGTCTGAACTTACGTTTTTGTTAACTCATAATGACAATAGATGTGTGTTTGCATTTTATACCATCTAACTGAAGCACAAATTGTTCATTAAAATTTTTACATGAAGCATTGTAAATGTATGGATGATAACTAGGTCCTTGCAAAATTATGTTCTATTTACTGCTTGAAATACATGTAGAAACTGCAGACATTTGATAAATATGTACTAAATTTAATGTTAATATTATGCATTATCTAATACCATTATTCATTGCTATTAATTAATGTTTGTGCATTTAGCATATTACCTAGTCAATGTAGTAAAAGCCAAACCTGCTTCTGAACTTGAACATTCCGCCGGGGGCTAAAAATGATTTTAAAAGTGCTATCAAATATAATTTGTTGCTTTGCTTATTTAGTTTTAAGTTTCTAATGAAGGCAACTTTAAATGAATTTGTTAATCATTAATTTTGATTTAAATTTGTTAAAAATTTTGAAGTATTTTTTCAATACTACAGCTCGAAACAAAAATCAGTCATCGTGTTTTTTATTTATTTTTTAAAGTTTTGATATAAGGTCAAATATTTTCAAAGATATTTGCATGTGTGATTTAAACAACTGCTGCTAATAGTGAATTAACTGCTGTTAATGCTCTTTCAAGTTAATGTTTATTGCATTTATTTATCGTAAAATACATGCAGTGCATAGAAAATTTTTAATGTGTATAAAACAGGGGTGATTGTGAGTTCATGAAAAAATACCTGAAAGTTTTGAAGAGAAATGTGTGTGTGGGGGGGGGGGGTAATTTTTTCAAAAAACCAAGGCTCCTATTATTTAAGCACACCTAATTTTATAATTATACATATTTAATAATAAATTGTCTTTCATAAACAAACAAGACACATTTCATACATTCGAATAGTTTCAAGTCAAAAACAATAGAATGGCATCTTAACATTTTTGCTCGATGAATATTATTAGTAATTATCGAAAAATCACCGAAAATTTTATTTCCGGTATTTTCGACCATGAAAATACCAAAATCAATCATGAAAATGCCGGGAATCCGGTAAAATACCGGATCACAATCACCCTTGGTATAAAATTTAGTAAGAGTAGGGAGTTCCTTGAAAATGTTGTTTTAGCTTAAATTTTATCTCATTTTATGATCTGAGCAATATTTTATAAATACGTAAATAACATTTTGTTGCTCGTTTTTATTATGTCGTATTTTTTGTTTTATGCATTTGCTGTTACAGTTGAAAAGATTTATGTACCAAGAACAACTATTTTTTATTTATAAAAGCGTAAAATGCTTTGAGAAAGACTTGAGTGTCATATTAGTTAAAAATATTTATTAATTAAAGCAAAATAAGCTTTAGTGTTGTGTAAATCTCGACGTATATTCTTTGTGGTTATGAATTGTTATGTGTCATGACCAAGTTTTTTTTTTTTTTTCGCATATTTGTAGCTTGTTTATATCCTAAATACATTTTTATCCACTCAAAAATAAAATTTGAAAGTATTAAGCCATGAAATTTCGTATTTGTATATATTTTTAGTTTAAAATGTGTTTATTCTAAAGTTTTTATGTTACAACTTTCCTTTAAAAGTTTTGTTGATTTGTAAATTTTTGTTCATAAATTATTTATCATTTTATTAGAGGAAGCACTATTTATACAATTGCAACTGTGTTTGGTTTCAGTAGTGTCTTCCTTTTGAATTATTGAAAGTTTTATAAATTGGTATATTTATATACATAAAATATGCAATGTGCTTCCAGATTTAAATTTCCCAATTGGAAATGTAATTTTATATGTAATTTTTTTTTATTATGTAAAAAAAGTTTTTAAATTAGTAACATTTCGTGCTAGAAAAGATATTAGTTATTTAAATTGCCAATCTTCACTATAGAATACATAACTTCTGAATGAACAAGTAAATTTTACATAGACAATTATGTAGAAATTTAGTATCAAGTAGTAAATAATAATACAGTGTAGTTCTTTAAAATTCCTCTTAACACTTAACAGAAACTTATAAACATCATTACATTGAATATCTTGTGATAAAATCTTATCAGTTTGCTTACTATGTATGCCTTATTTGTTACATATTGTTGTTTCAGTTCTTGATTGATTGCTCAGCTGGTATAGGCTGTTCATAAAATGATGTTTTTAAAGATCTGCTTTTGATGCATTTTGCAATCTCTTACAGAAAAATATTATTTTAATAGGTTCTGCTTAATTACATAATTTTTCCTGAGAGTAGAAGTTCAGGGAGGGAAAGCTCACGAAGTTCTAAGATTATCTTCTGCTTGCAGCTCAGCTTTATACATTGTTACAAACATTTAAAAAATGAAGATAAGTTGGACTGTTGGGAATGTACTAAAGAAAAGCTAGAAAACTTTTTATTTGATAAACTAAAAATCTTAATTGGTGTTTAGATAAAAAATCTTTTCAAATTTTATGAATTCTAACCATAGTGCTTAACTTTATTTAAAAGGATCATCACATTCTCCAATTAACATGAGCTTAATGTCATAGCATAGGTTGAAATTGGAAAATGTGTCTATTTTAGTTATAGGTTTTACTAAAGCTGTAATTTTTGAGCTATGATCTATGTAATTTAATTGGTACGCAAAATAAAGTGTTAGGAGATGGTTTCTAAATTAAGTCTGAAGTAGTGGGGAGATTTTTGAAATGAATATCAAAACTAACAAAAAGAAAGTAGAGAAATGTCTCAGCAAAGCAATCTTATTCATTTCAAAAATTATTTTGATTTTGTGTCAAGATCTATGCAATTTTTAATTCCTGGAATTGTTTGGAAGTGAGTAAGGTAATAGTTTTGTAATAATGCCATGTAAATGGTGAAACTGGAGCTAATTTATTCCATTACGTTATGCCGTATTAACAAAAATAACTAAATAGATATATATTTGTAGATCATAGACCAGAAATTGCAATATCTCTTTTATTTAGCTCCTAAGCAGACATGATGTTGTAAAGGGAAAATGCCATCCATTTTACTAGTTTAAAAGTTACAACCTTCCTATTAGAACTTGAATCAGCAGTTTGTTCTTCAAAGTAAATGTTTTCATTTTGAAGTTAAATTAAATGTTTTACAGATTAAAATGTTAAGAGATTTTTGAATTGTTTGTTTCAAGATATTAGAATGGTTTTATGGAATGTAAGCGACTAATTACATTTTATAATTGTTTTGAAGTTTGCTGTTAACCTTTAGGAAGCGGGCGGTACACATGTACCATAAGTCTTTTTCTTTAGAGGACAGGGTTGAAATTTTTACTCGAATCCTTTGGAGCCGGGGATTTTTTCAAGGTTTCATACGTCTGGTACGACAGTTTATACCTTCTCTTTTCAAGGGAAAAGAAATCTGGTTCAACTGTCGTACTATCTGGGTCGAAAGAAAAATTTCCAAAAAACAGCCCGGATCCAAAAGGTTAATGGATTTGTGCTGCGGCATTTATAATTTTAAATACATCGGAATCTAACATATTTTTCTGCTAAATAGCTAATACAAAATATTACATTGTAAACGCTCGTCATTATCTATGTATAAATCATTTTTCTACACACCTTTTTCTCCTATCAAAATTTATACTGTTTGATTTACCTTGTATATTGAAATAAAATAGCTAGAAATTCCTAACTTAACTTTGAGTTGTTTTTAATTTGTCATTCACCATAATAAGTTGTATGCATATCTATGAAAAATCTGTCCTGATAAAGACAATTTCTGTAGCAGGAATTAGTAATGTACAAATATCAAAACAGTACTATTTTAATTTTCTAAATAATATTTAAATTCAGTAATCAAGTGTTTTTTTTTTTGTAAATTAGATTTTTAACTCTGAAAGATAAATAGAATCAAATTCGATGTCTTAAACACGTGTATAAACTTTTACATGTTTGTGCATTAAGAGACCATCTTTATTAATGACGGAATATTCTAGCTGATATGCTGTTAGGTTTTATAAGTGTTCTGCCTCAAACCAACTTTGCTCAATTTCTTTTTCAACTGACGGCCTTGTGAGAACCCTTCAAGATGCCTATACACCAAGAACAAGAATGCTCCTTATATACCTGCCAACTTAAGCTGCGTTTTAGTTACGTTGACCCTAGTTGGTGAAATAAAATTAGACTTTTCAAGACCCATAGGAACCCTGAGGGAGATTTGTTTCTTGTCTTGGACACTGTTGAAAAATTAGTATATATGTATATAGCATTTAAATGCAAAGTAATGTAAAAAGTTGCCAGACATCATTAAGTAAACTTAAATTACTAAGAAATTTTCAAAGTCAGAAAAATGTATTTAAAGCTAGTTTCTCCTATGTAGTATTTTCTTGATAATTTGTGGTTTCATTGACGTTGTTTTTCCATTTCAATCATTTTGGCACGAAGCTAATCTGATCATTTAAGAAAAAACTAGCAACTGCTCAAATGATGAATACCATTATTTTCATGTATTGTGGAGGAAAATGATAATTTTAGAAAGTTGAACTTTTGCTTAACACGTTCTAGCCACCTTGTCTAGCTGTCAGAAAAATTTTGACTGCAAATGGGAGGTTCTGGGTTCGAATCTTAGCTCAGGCATGAATGCGCTTTCCCTCTCCTGTAGTTTCTTTCTGAGAACGTGTTGTGCAATGAATAGTTGCCCACCCTACAAACGAGTCCTTATGGCATGTGTGCAGTGGAAGTCGGACATCGCACCAAATTACGGTAGAGTTGGAAAAGTGAAACTGCACCTCAAATTGCCAGCCTAGCTGACAACATGTAGACTGCTTAACTAAGAGATAATTTGTAGCATGTCACATTAGTTGACAAAATAAGACTTACTTACTTTGCAGGCCATAAATTAGCTGTTTTTATATAAATTTGAATTTTATGTAGTACACTAATATCAATAAGGATATTTGGCTTCTATTCTAAGGAGGTACCAGTAAATCAAAACTAGCTGACAGGTACACAGTTTTTAGTCCAGCTCATACACTAAATTTTTTGTAGCTTGGCAGCCAACGTGTAAAATGTTTTGACAGTAAAAAATAAGCACTTTCACTCAGCACAGTGTACATTTTATAAGCAATTTTATTCATGGAACAAAGTTATTTCCATTTTAATTCAAAAAAAAAAAAACTCAGCATATCAAAATAAGTGAAACTGTAATGACAAACAGAATACAGTAAATAACAACAAATTTAACTTTTTATAATTTTAAAAAGTGTAAACTTACAACAGAAAAAGATAAATTGAAGCATATTTTGATTTACATTGCAATAAAAAATACCTTTTTTAAGGAATTCACTGGATACATAGTTCAATATTTTCATATGTTTGAACAAGTGTAAAAAGATTATCTAAATAAAAAGTAAGTTCAAAACAAAATAAAAAACATTTAAAATAGAAAATGGAATTAACAAGATTTTGTTCAAATTGATACAAGACTTGAGAACAATACAGTAAAATTCATGTAATTTCACACATACCCATTCTAATGTTGCAAAAAGTGTTTAAAAACATTTTAACCCAAAATGTGTTTGATATTGTCACAAATGAATAAGAATTTATTAAGTACAAATTTAAATTAAGATTTATTCATTTTCAAAGATATCACTGATAGCAAATAAAATATAACATACAAATCACTAATAGCACTCGTTGCAATTATTGCCACACCAAGCATGCAAAAATTATGATTTTAGGGAACTGAAAAGTTTTTCTTTTAATGCAATCAAACTCGGGGTTGGGATTTAACAGGAGTTTTGATGTCATTCTTAAGGGTTGGATAGGGTACCCTGTAAAATAAATTTTAACTCTACAAGTTGTAACATAAAAATCACACATTTAATAATATATCATCTACAATACTGTAACAGCAAAGTATTTCTAAAAAAAAAAAAAAAAGCAAGAGAGAATTTAAAAAAAAAAAAACATTCCACAAATACAGATGCAAAATCACACTTTTAAGTAACAAGCCAAGCCATATACTTTGAACTCCTATAAGCTGCAAGACAAGAGTGATATATAACATATATCAAAAACTTTGACTAGATTTTAATTTTGTGGTAAGAGCAAAAATTTAATGAAATATATTAAGATTCTTTGTGTTATTCTCAACTATTTTGAGCTTAGAATTTCTAAAGCACTAAATATAAATATGGCAAGATTCTTAAAAAGATTCATTTTTGAAATTCTAATGTAAGATTTTTTAAGGAAAAATTGTGTCGTTTGAAGAAGGATTTAAATTATTCAAAATTTATGTCTTAATATTTAAAGATCAGTAATTATCTGATTTTTGATACGCATATCTTGTTATAGTGCAGCTTTTTAAAAAAAAATTATAATCAAGCACTGATCTGAAATAAATTTCAAAGCAGGACTTTTAAGATCTTCGAATAAATTTTATTCCAATAAATGATTTATTTTGTCATTAAGGAAAAGAAATATTATTCTCTGTCCATTCGGCCTTTCATCCCTCCCCTGGATCAATAAAGCCTTTGGCCAGGAAAACAGAGACAAGCTAACTAAAAAACTTAGTTATAAGTCATTTTACAGGTTTTATATAAAACAAACTTTCTGTTCTTAAAATCGAAACAACCACCAAATTTCGCTGAAGTTTTGATAGTACAATCAATATTTAACAGGCAGTAAATTGATTGTTCAAATCGAAATCCCATTATCACATTCTATAATAAATATTTTGCATATTTCACTCAGCAACATTATATTAAATATTTTTTTCCCATATCAACATAAACGTGAACAACACTGTATTCAATGCAATATACTTTTCTGGCAGGATAATGCAAGATAAATGCATGGTACGTTATTTCTATCTAGAAATAATTAGCAATACAACTTTTAATTACAATGCAGAAATAATTTAAGGTGTTGAGTACAAGTTCTGATAACTTAAATTTTGATTTATTATGCTAAGAGCATTTTTACAAAATATATATTATACATCTTCTACAACATAGACAAATATGCACATACATTTGGAATATAGGAAGAATTTATATACAAGGTGATTTGAAAATAATGGTGTGGAAATCCCACCATTAGTCTTACACATTGATGGTGGGTTTTCAAACAACTATATTTTTTGTACTAAAATGGCATAAAAACAAACTTTTTTAGGTACCTAAATCATTCTATCTTTGATATGCCCTCTCCCGACACCCAACAATATCACACCTTTATTCAGACTGCTGTCATACACGTTACAGCAGGCTCATAGTCAAAGAAGTAATTGCTGCAGTTATATGATTTTTCAGTTTATCAAGATTAGCATGTTAATAGGGCACAAACTCAGTATCCTTTAGATGCTCGCACAGGAAAAAATCACACTGGTGACTTTAGGGGAGAATCATCTTTCCCTTGATGGCCTATCCTACGCTAAGAGAGTTGTGTTTAAAAAGTTGTGCTCATTGAGATGCCAATAAGATGCCCAATTGAAATTTTACAACTCTTTCTTTCATTCAAGCTCCTACAGAGCTTATCAAGATTCAATATTTCCAAATCGATAGCCATATGAAACTCCACAATTCTTTTCGAACCACCTAGCATAGTGATCCTGGTTTTAGAACAATTACAATCAATATAAAATAACATCAAAATATAAAATTTGAACATTCAAAAATTACCTACCTGCATAGGAGAAATGTTCATATGCAGCTGAAAATCAATGTCACAAAAAAAAAAAAAACCCTAAAATGAGTTGTTCAAAATCAAGTATAGATTAAATCCATTAAAACCAGCACACTATATATCAAGGAACATATAATGTTTGAAACATTGATTAATTACACAATTCATGAAAACTCGCTTAAAACTATACAAAGAAAAAGAAAGACATATCAAGTTTCTAAAAAAATATAAAATAATGTTTCGGTACAACATTTACTCTATATAAAATCTTTCACATCTAACAGTTCTAGGAAAGTTAAACAAAAGAATGGAAACACGTAATATCACAAGTAGATGTGTCGTTGGAAAAAAAAAATAAAAAATCACTAGAGTAGATTGGCTTTTCATTGAAATGAAGTTTATAAGGAGTGTATTCATTATGAGCACAATTTAAATCAATGAATGTTTCAATCCATAATTACAATGATATATACTTTGTATTTAGCACAGCATAAATGATATTGAAAATGATTAAGCATAAAATGCTGGTCAACAATCACACTTTTAAAGATTGCTTTAGAAAATTCTTATGAATTTATGTACAAAGAAATATTTGTAACGTTTCATATATTATCTCTTACAACAAGGATAGTTATGCTAAAAGATACCCTAATTTATGTATAAAACTTATGATTTCATGTCATGAGTAAAATGAAAAAAAACAATAAATAAAGCACGAGTTTTCCCAAAAATGTAGCGTTTTTGTGAGAATTTGCTGTAATTTGCATTTCACTTTACTCATATTTTAGCTCAAAGCAGTTTTAATCATTTATCATTGCATTTTTTTTTCTCTTCATAAATATACTTTTTCTTAAATAGATTTAACTGAAGCATGCAATGTTAATTTGTCAATCGATTTTGCAATCAGTATTTAAAACTAAAGCAAATCAATATATTTTTACATTAACTTTCATAATGAACATGAGAAAATGTACTTAAATAGTAAAAAACTTTTTTTAACCTCTCACTACAAGCAAAAGTTATTCATATCGAAGAAAAAATAGTTGGATCCCACTGATTCAAAATTCTGTTCAATCCAAACCTTTTTTTTTAAATGTTACTAAAAAGATTTAAAATAAAAAGTATAGAACTTTTTCAGCATGCATAATTTAATACACATTGAAGAAATTCATGCAATAACTCATGAATACATTTACACATGTAAATATGGAATGAATCTCTCCTCGAGTTCCCCCTAGTTCTCACACAGTAATAAATCCATTATTCTAATAAAGAGTGCAGATCCTTGTTCTGCTGCTTAACAATCAAACAATGCAAGAGGTATTAGTACTGAGTATTTATAACTTGCTTTTTTTAATATATCTTTTTTTCTTCAATCAGATTTTCTATAAATCCGAATTTTTAACAATCTTAACAGGCACTGGCTCCAATTAATTCGGAACTGCGGGGTTTTATTT
>JAXGGA010004199.1:0-91470 GCA_038373865.1 Uloborus plumipes | reverse complement strand
AAAAATAATACTTTAAAAGAAAATTTTTTTGCAGGAGGCGCCATCTATGAAAGACTAAGGGCGTAAATCATATCATTTTATTAGTATGAATATAATGTTTTTTTACTGAAATGCATGCAAATCTGATTAGGATCTTGGGAGAAAGAGTTGTTTAGGACAACACTTAAAGTTTCTGCAGATATGATTCCTCCCCCCTTTCTAAAAAGCAGTAATTCACGACCTCAATTCTGAGAAATTAAGCACCTCCTTAAGCACTGAAATGACACCGTGATAATAATACTGTTTTTGCACGTCAAATATCACGTTCCTTAAGCACTGAAATGACACCGTGATAATATTACTGTTTTCGCACGTCAAATATCACGTTCCTTAAGCACTGAAATGACACCGTGATAATATTACTGTTTTTACACGTCAAATATCACGTTCCTTAAGCACTGAAATGACACCGTGCTAATATTACTGTTTTTACACGTCAAATATCACGTTCCTTAAGCACTGAAATGACACCGTGATAATATTACTGTTTTTACACGTCAAACATCACGTTCTTTAAGCACTGAAATGACACCGTGATAATATTACTGTTTTTGCACGTCAAACATCACGTTCTTTAAGCACTGAAATGACACCGTGATAATATTACTGTTTTTACACGTCGAATATAACGTTCAAGAGACACTTAGCACCGTTATTTGACCAATAACACCATTTTTGCACCAAATTTGAACGTTCTGGTGCTGCTGGGGATCAGTTAACATTCAATATCATTATGATTCTTTTTATATTCATTATAAAATATATTTGTTAACAAACATGTTTTGAACCAAACTGACGACAACACCAGACAGCTAAGTGTGTAAAAAAAAAAAAGTTGTTGGTACAAATTTGCAAAATTCAATATAAATTGGATGACTGGCAGTTGAAGTAGGCTTTTATACTTGATTTCCAATGCTGTAAGATGCAACATGTCGGCAATTTTAGTTTAGATTTCAGGTAGACAACAAGTAATGTCTTGCAAAGAAATAGACAAAGAATTTGAAAAGATCAGTAATTTTGTCATCTTAAAACTCATCAAACCTATAAACTACTGAAGGCATACTTCAAAAGAGATGTAAATTTTTACTATCAATCCTGAGGACATGATTAACTTTGGGTAGATACTTCTAGTATTGATGTGAAATGTGTTATTCTTTTTTCTTCGAAGTTGAGAGAAAAAAATTGGTTGGAAGTTTCATTGTAAAAGGATGTATGTGACTTATATTGGTTTAGGAAACCGTTTTTGCACTAAAATCTTTAATTGAAATTATTTAGGCGCCAGATAATAAAGGATGACATAGCTGAATTCAATTGCTTATCTTCATTCGCAAGTAATATTCCCTAATTCCTTCAAGGTATTTTTAAACACAATCCTCAAACTCTAAAACAGAATTAGTATTTTTCCTTTATATAGCTATCGCACATTTCAATGAAGGAGTAACTTGTCAGCCTCTTCCCTTTTTTTTCTTAAACTTTCGCCTGTTAAAAGATTGATAAGTTACTGGACCCTATTACAATGACCCTTAAAAGTTTTCTTCCGAAATAAATTTCAAGCAATGCAGCAAACACAACTTAAGGCACTCCTTTTCTGTCACCAATACCGAATTTTGTCTATTCTGATGGTTTCTTTGTCTTAGTGACAGAGTTAACTTCTTCAAACATTTCCCCACCTGGCGCTGAAAGTATTTAGCCGTAAATCCAAAAATTCTTCTACAACATCGAAAGTTTCATTCGTGTTACGCACAAATATCGCTCATGAGCAAGAAAAGTGACACAACTAAAAACTTTGGAATAACGTACTAACAAGTACTTTAACCCATTAATGCCTGACATTTTTTTTTCCAAAGATATTTTGTATACTGGTTACAAACAGTGTTTAATGGACAGGAAAAATAATAAAAAAATATTATGTAAAAAATAATGCTTTTATTAAGGAAAGAAAAGTCGTCCCTTAAAAGTTACGATAGATCCCATGGGGTAGCTACTTTTTTTACTAAATTTTTTTTCTGCCTACGATATAATATTTAAAAAGACATTTTATATGAAGAAATAGAATCAGCTATTAACATAAACTGGGAATAACTTTGAAAACTTAGCTTTTTTTCTTTAGATTGTGAACGATGACATTTTGGATAAAGATCATATTAAAACGGCTACAGAACACACTTTACAATAGTTATGTGCTGCAATCTGTTAATAACGAATTGAAACAATACCAAGGTACTAATTGAACACTATTATTTGGTTGAAATGTTAATTTTGGGGAAATTCAGACCCATTTTTGGGCCGTACCTAAAAAGGGACGCTAGGCATAAATGGGTTAAAATCTAAATGTAATGATCTTTCTTGCCGCAAAACTCACACAAAGCTAGTCATAAAACACAAAGCATATAATTAGTGCATGGTGGTACAAACACGGTACAATCAGTACTGAAACAAAAACTTAATAATTTAGCAGAAACTTTTTCAAGCATTAAGTTTGCATTATTTATTTAAGCAACAAAAAATAACCAGTAAACATCACTTCTCGTTGTTTTTTGCGCGTATTGTAATATTTGAGAGTTTTGTATAAATTTTTGAATGTTCAAAACTACGATAAGTACAATATTGTGTTGTCAATTTGTATGTCAGCCACCTGAAACATGTCAGCTCATCGTTCTATTTGTTTGAGTAAGGGTCTTAGTTTTTGGGATTATGTCCTCAATTTTTAAAAATTTTGAACAAGTCTTCGCGTGCCACTCCTATTGCTCTGCCGTGCCACTGGCACGTGTGCTGTGGGTTGGCCACCACTGATCTACAGTAATGCAAATATCCTAATGCGAAGTGCAAACAGAAGTTTTTCCTATGAAAAACATTCGAAAAAATACACTATATTTTTAGAAAACAAATGTAAAAAATGTCGGTCTTTTTTTTTTTTTAATCGAGATTTCGCTTCAAATATTGAGCACTTTATATTCGAAACAATTAGAAAAATGAAATGTATAAAATTTCCGGTATGCAGCTTAAAAATTTCTTTTCCTTTTAATTTCAGCCGTAAAAGCTTAAAAGATTGCATTGGGTACATTCAATAATGTAAAAATACAGAAATATTAATTTGTAATAGCTTATGAAAAAGTTTTTAAAAAGATCACATAAGCGAGGAAAAATACACTGACGTATAATTCAGAAAAAACCTTTCTACGTAAAATTAGAGACATAAATTTAATAAGAAGACAAAAAAAAAGTTTAAATATATATAAACAAAAACTTACCCGTAAAATGCTCTGGAGCGTAGCGATTATCGATTTTACCCAAAATATTTTCTTTAAAAACCTTGAATTATTCAGTTGAAACCACTTTCAGTCTATTTTCAGATGAAACTTAGTAATTCTTACAAATATTTTTGAGGAGCGAAAGAAAATTTATATTCTATCGTTGCGGCGCTTTTCATTTTCTTTTCAGCCACGATATGAAAAATTTCGCTTAACTAATGGAAAGTAACGAAAGCTTTGCGGATACATAATACGATGCTTTCTTTTCCAATAGCAAATACAATTATTGGGTTTGAGCGTATTAGAGATCATTGAAAAAAGTAAAAAAAAAAGCGAGATATTTATTTAAGATGTTGTGTAAATATGTTTTCTTTGGCACTTGCATCGCTACAGCGCAAATCTACAAGTTTTTCTTTCGATTCCTAGAGATAATTTATTCTCTTGCAAGAAAAAAGAAAGAATGTACTTAAACTAATTACACATATGAAAGTTTAAAAGTTTTTAAGGTTTTTTCTTTCCTTTATTTTCATTCATTATTTAGAACTAGAATTCTTTGAATTTTGTCTTAAGTCTAAAGTAAACCAAAAATGTACCCCCAAATTATTAAAAAGAATGAATAAACCTAGCTCATGCATGTCAAAAATAGGTCTTTTTAATCACAAAAACTTACTTTGTTTTGTTCATTGTACGAAGTAATGAAAATATTATAGTCATTTAAAACTTCATTTAAATTCCAGTTTAAATTTCCACTTCAACCACCCGATAATAAAGGTTGACAGCTTTTCCGGTACGTAAGTACGTGCACGTGTATACGAAAAACGTGTGGGAAATCAAAGTATCCCTTATAATGATCTTATAGTGGATTATCAAACTTGTATGTTCGTATCTTGCATTACTAATAAACTATATGCTGAAGAATAGATATTTTGTACCAACAGTTTTGTAAAATGTAGCGAAGCTCCTCTAGTCCCTTTGCGGTTACTTTCCAATATTATAAAATAACTATTTGTGCCCTTTTTGTGGAAAATCGTATAAATTGCAATATTGCAACGGTCTTTCTAAAGTGCTTCATTTCGGAAAATGTATTATTTTGTTTTGAAGTTCGTCTTCTTTTAAACTTTAGTAAGATTTCTGTTGGTTTCTGTAAGCAACAAAATTGTTTTTATTTTATCTTTTGGCTAATTTTTATATCATATTTTTAAGGAATTATAGTTGAATTATAACTAAAATAGAGTATTCTTTCTGCTACATCAATTATTTAACAAATGAACTTTTAATTTTATACCACGGGCAAAACCGTGCGGGTACCGCTAGTTAAAAATAACAAGAAGTTCTGTTAAGAACTAAACGAGCCTACTTTCCCGTACATCGACATCGGCATTGTAGCATCTGATCAATATTCTCTTGAATATCTGAAACTGAAAATTAAGTCAAATATACCTTTATAGCACTTAAAGCTGATTTCTAAAAGCAAAGTATACCCCTCTCATCAGATGAAATGGACACGTAAAAAGTAAATAAGCGAATAAATAAAGTTTTGTCGCACCTTTTAAAGAATATAACTGTTATAGTTCTTCCGCAGAAAAATTCCACAATCGTTTTCAAAAGAAAAAAAAAATTAATAAATAAAATAAAAGTACAAAGAACATCAAAACACATTTTATCAAAGAAAGAAAAAAAAACCTCCTTCGTTAATAAAATGTCTCGAATTTTATTTTTAATCCGTTGCCAGTTGTTAAATACAAATAAAGAATAAAATGCTCTCTTGAATGAAAAATTTTTGTGAACAAAAAAAATCGTCTGCCAAAAAAAAAATAATAATAAATGAAATAAAAAAATAACAAATAAATAAACAAAAAATCGTTTGCCCAGTCAGTCATTTTTTTCTGAGACTGCATTTCCGCCATGTTTGCGGAGTCGGAGTCGGAATAAGAGTCCTCACAGAAAATTATTCAGAAAATTACTTTACAATACATTATTTATCAAAACCATTTTTTTACAAAGTTAGTTTGAAGGAAATCAGCCTTTAAGTTCAGAATCAACATTCAATTTAAATTTCCCAGTAGGCGCTCATGTTAAAAAATTTTCTGAACGGTTCATCATTGAACGAAAAATGGTTCAAATTGAACAGTGAAATATGGGAATGAGTCTCTCCGAAATCTTTCGAACAAAAAAAAGTTTATTCAATTCGGACGGTTCACTTAAAAGTTATTAGGTGGGGAAAGGTTGCTTGAACGGTTCAATGTTAAACCAAAAATGTTCAAATTTAAAATTTAAATACGGTAATAAAGTATCCTTGCTGAGATGCTTCGAACAAAAAAAAGTTTGTTTAAATCGGACTGTTCACTCAAAAGTTATTAGGCGTGACAGCTTGTTTAAACTGTTCAATGTTGAACGAAAAATTGTTCAAATCGAAAATGTAGATGCGGGAATGATGTATCCTTGAAAAGATCTTTGGAACAAAAAAAAGTTTGTTCAAATCGGACTGTTAACTAAAAAGTTAGTATCGCGGGACAGGTTGTTTGAACGGCTCAAAGTTGAACCAAAAATTGTTCAAATCGAAAAATCAAATATGGGAATGTACTCGCCGAGATCTTTCCAACAAAAAAAATTCGCTCACATCGGAATGTTCATTCAAAAGTTATTAGGGGTTACCCCCTAATAACTTTTGAATGGACAGACAGACAGACCGACCGACCGACAGACACACAAATTCCCCATCTCAATACCCTACTTTTAAATTTTTAATTTTTCGATATTTATTTCATTTTTTTTTTCTTTTTGACTTTGTTTTGGACTTGGCGATATTTTTTGGACTTGGCGATATTTTTGGACTTGGCGATATTTTTTAGATGCATTGGGCCACTTTTAATGCTTTTTTCGTTTCTTTTATTTTTTACGGGAAAGTAGGCTAAAAAGGGACGATTTCGATAATTGGAAGTCTAGCTATCTCTCCCTAAATGCATGCGCGAAGGATATCTTTTCTTCGCAAACGTAAACTAAGCGTCACCAAAATGAAATAATTATCGCCATAAATTTGACAACCGCGCCAGATTCAAAATTATCAAACTATTCCCTTGTTCCGAAGAATTTTAATCATACGTTGAAAATTAGGTACTTATCCGTTAGAAGGGCGAAAGCAAAAAAATTGCCAAATAATATATCCCTAAGTTATGAAGAATTCCCCAAATTTCTTACAACTATATTTGTTTACCGTTGAGTGTACTTTGTTCCTTTGACAGATTCGTAATTCTCTTCGCTGGCGACATTGGCGATTTTTGATTTTTTCGATTGCGCCCGGCTAACGGATAAGTACCGAAAATTAGACACGCAAATAAAATAGAAATTTCGAGAAGTAAATTAATATATTCGTATGGAAAATTTATCACAATAATGGAATATCCAAAGTTAACTGCTTTGTACCTTTACACTGGGTTAATCTGTGGATTGGGTCCCTTTCTCGCCAAATGGGCGATAGGCGCGCCAAGCGTGGTTGTTACTTAATTGCTCTCGGAGCTTTCAACTCCGCGTGACGACAGGCAGGAACGCGCCATTTGGTGACTTTTTGAAATTGCGCCAAGCAGGGTCCCAAAGCACATTTCCCCCTTACACTGTTAAATGTACTTTTGCGAACTAATATTTTTTTTTTCATAAATAATCTGAGAAAAGGAAATAATAAAGAAGAAAATTTATTGCTCAAAAACCAAAATAGGTTTCAGGAAATTAAAAAAGTAAGTAATCGTTTGAATAAATGATTGAATTTGGCTGAAAATTTATTAAAATTACTTACTTTAAAAACTAAACAATGTGCAAGTAAGAAATATGCAATTGACTTAACTTCAATTACAAAAAAATACTCCTTTGGAGTATGTAACATATTTCATATGCCTTAGTAACTTTTTCATAATTTTCTGTCGTCAACAGAAAAATCAAAGGTATTAAAAATTTACGCCTTCATGAACAGCATCTAGCAGCATGGCTACTTTTACTTCAGATGTCTTTTCTTCCGGACGCCGTCAATAAATGCAAAACTGCTGCTTAAATTTTCGCCAATTATTCACCACATTTCTGTCTTTACCGATTCCC
The DNA here is from genome assembly GCA_038373865.1 of Uloborus plumipes. Taxonomy (NCBI): domain Eukaryota; kingdom Metazoa; phylum Arthropoda; class Arachnida; order Araneae; family Uloboridae; genus Uloborus; species Uloborus plumipes. The sequence goes on along the minus strand of JAXGGA010004199.1, from coordinate 84,094 downwards.
ATCGGCGGTCGGTAATATTCCATGTCTTTCTGTTTCTTTGAAGTGGCTCAAACTTGCGACTGCGCCATGTTATGCTTTCGTAAAAATACCATAAGGAATATTCAGTAATAACCTTTCAGACATTGCTTTCATTTAAACTTAATTCAATATCAGCATCCATAACCAACTAATAATGCATTTGAATAATAATATCAATTATCTCGATCATCTCTTGTTCTTAAGATTTGACTTTTAAGGCTGTTGCCATTCATAAGTAATGTTACATATAGTACAAAAAATGGAGGAATACGCTATGAATTATATAGTTTTAATTAAATTAAAAAAAATCTAGGGTGAATTAAAAAAAATCGGCTACGAAGTGCAAACGATCAGTGTGCGGACTTTGTATCAAGTTTCATAATCGTACTTTGCATAAATTTTCCAGGAGAGCGTTTGACCCGCGACTCATGACGTCATCAAACTTTGATTTTGTATATATAGACTAGACTTTTATCCCGTACTTGTATCCATTTAAGTTAAAGTAAAAGTAGCCGAAATGTTTATTTTTCGTTTTAATAAAATGTATTCAATATTTTTCAAACGAATTTTAGTTACTTTCATAGTCCAGTTTTATCAGAATTCCTGAGAAAGAGAGAGATAAAGAAGGGGGGGGGGGAGAAAAATAAAAATAAACGAAAAACAATAACTATACAAAGGATTTTATTTTAAGGTGTGCATAGTTTTATTTCCCTTCATCGCATTTTATATTTATTACTTCTATATTTAGCTATCATACCATCACTATGGAGAAATCATAAGAGTTTTAGACACGTGCTAAAGTATAATTACATAAATATAACCCTTTTTGTACTGAGGAAATGATCGACATATACATTTAAAATCTATGGACAGTTATTTTTTTAAGTACTGAAAGCAACGACTTTTTCACAAAATGACATAAAAATTTCAAAGTATTTCTATACTTTACATATTTGCAAGTAAGATCATATCTCTACGCCACTGTCGAAGGGCAATAGAACGTAATTACCACAAGCAAAACTGTATAAGTACACTCTTACAAAAGCAACTGCATTTATAGCTACAAAAAAGACATCACATTTTCAATCTAAAAGTCATTTTCAAAAGAAAAAAAAAAAGATAAATATAAGTGAAATAAAAATGACACAAAATATAGTTGGAGATAAGAGTGAAAATGCGATATAGAGTGCAATCATTGATTTTTTCCTCAAGCGAATGTTCTTAAAAAACTTTGAATTATTCAGCTAAGGCCCCTTCAGTCTATTTTGAGATGAAACTTCGTAATTCGTGGAAATTTCTGAGCAAAAGTGGAGAATTTTATTCTCACTCCGTTTCGCTATTTTCCTCTGGGCTATGTAAAATTCTTTAAGGCAATGTTAAAAGAATTGCAAAACTTTTATCCATAGTGCCACTGCTTTTTTTTTCCTTTCTTTTCTTTTTTTTTACTTTTTTAACTAGCGTTTCTTCTAGCTTCTTCAAACTATTTTGCAGAAAAATATCATAGAAGATGTTGCGCAAGAGAAAGTATTTATACCTTCGTTTAACTATTTCACTATTTAATAATATTGTATCTAACTTAAATCATTTGTCCTCTTCTTTTCGCGAATTTATGCCTCAAGTAGTTAAAAAGTGTGTAAGTATTTTTTTCTAATGCGGATTTTTCACTTTAGATATCTTTCGTAACCTTTTTATACAATGAAACTTTTTTTTTTTTGAAAAGGTAAGGGGCTGGTTGTGACTGGCCCATACTTCCCCTTTGATTTTAAAAATATTTGCATCAACATAAAATTAAAAATAAAATGAACATGAAACCTATTACGTTTTCTCTGCATTACTTAAGGTATTTTGGATAATTTACAAATATTGAATGACCCACCCTCAGATTCTAAGGAATTTTAATGTTATTTTAAAAACAAAAAAAAAAAGCAACGTTAAGCATGTTGTTATTTTAATATTGTAATTGATTTATAGGATGCTAATCATTTGATTTTTTTACTTCTTACTGACCAAAATTATTTCACAGAGATGCAAACATATTTTAAAAGCCAAAACACTTCTTCATAATATTTTTAAAACTCAGTTTCCCTAACTCATATTAGAAAAGCAATGTCGTTAAAATTTCAATTTCTTGATAGATTAAAAAATTAAAATTGTCAATTATAACTTAAAAAGCACTTTTACAATTTCGATTATTTTTTTCAGAATCGGCTTTGATTTCTATATCCTAAAAATGATTTTGACACGTCTGCTGCTAAGTAAAAAAGGCAGCTAAAACACTCTGTCGCTGAGATATACTTAGAGAAAAAATTAAAACTTACCGAATGACGTCCAGTTTTACATCTGAATAATAAATTTTCTTTTCCTGGTAGTCGAAATCTACAGCTACTGTATTGTAGGTTTCACCAATAGGTAAGTATACATCCATGTTCTCTGATGTATCCAATGAAATGCGACGAATACTGGCACGGTTAGCAAATAATAAAAATGTCGAAGGTGCTGCAACAATAATGACAATAACACAATAGCTATAAAAACATAAACAATACAATCAGTCTTATTACCATTAATGAAAATATGAATACTACTACTAATTTAATCAATAGAAAAAGCAATAATACTGGCAATATAACTTTTAATTTAAATACCAACACTACAAGGTGTTCAATATAACTCTCCAACTTTAAAATGACCTAACAGCGAAACAGTGCTAGACATAAAGGTTAAATACGAGTAATTAATATCTAAGACACACATGCCTGCACTGTAAAAAAAAAATGTGCAACTTTACTCCATAAATACGGTGGTATATTGCTGCCTCTACTGTGGAGTAATATAATAGATATATCTGGAGTAAAGTAACACGTCACGTGTGGAAGGTTACACCATGGTGATATAAGTATAGTGTAACGTTTCACCAATTGCTGTGTGTAAGATTAACTACAGAATTTCCTGTCAAAAAAGTAGAAAAAAAGGCAATCATCAGGCTTGAAGATTACTTTCTATTTTGCGTTTGTTTAATGTTTGTCAGATTCATGTTTTCCCACTACCAAGTATACGATATGGCATCAAACAATGACAATTCTTTATATTGCGATCAGTGGTATTATTACAGAGTTCTTTATCTAATAGCAACGTTTTGCGCTAACCCAATAACTAAACACTTTTAAAGCAAAATAAATAAAATAAAGGAACCAAAACCGTTTCTTGTGAAGAAAAAAACGAACTCTAAACATGTTGCCTATAGGAAAGTAAAAAAATAAACCTTTAAATTAATTTCCAATTAAGTATGAAACACTTTTCAAACAATCATTTAGATTAAAATATAAATTCAAAAAATAACTACTTATACGAGCATTAAGCACATCTATACATACAGAAAATTTAAATGTAGCGGATTTAACAATCCTACCTACTCCTACATTCAGTATTCTCTGAAAACAAACCAACCATGCAAAACAATGAAACTTACATTCATCACAATTATGCTCATTGTCCTGTAATCGGATTCCTGTAGGGCATGCACACGAATATCCAAGTGAGGTTCGAAGGCACAAATGCGTGCATCCCCCGTTATGTCCTTCGCATTTATTTTCTCCTGGAAAACAACGGATTCATTTACATAAATGGTTTAATGCTTACGTTTTTAGTTTGTTGAATCAAGATTTTACTAAATTAGCTCTATATGTGACAAAATATTTACAATTTTCGATAAATCTAAATGCAGATATGTTTTTTAAGTCTAGATGGTGCTTTCTTTGCGCAATAAAACTCTAAATTAGCGGCCGCCAATCACCAACGAGCGACCATTTCATTGAAAATGGCTACTAAAAAATAGGGTCCGGTCTCCAAAAGTGGCGACTATATATTTCTTTATTAGTTATGATTTTTAAAATATTTTTGTTTAAAGCAGTAAGTAACAGCCCCTAAGCCAAGGCTAAGGCAGGAACATGCGATCCATCACCAGCTCATTTATTTCATCCATGGACTCCAGTTTCGTTCTTATTATACACTCATCAGCATAAAATAGGAATTAAACGAGCTGGGGACAAATATACTCTTATAGAGCAAAGATAGCCAACAAAAACTAGTATCTAATGTAAAATTAGAACACTAGAGAGTGACCGCACTTTTGATACGGTACAACTAGAAAATTTTGAGGCAAAGCTCGAGTATAAATCAGTAAGTAACCGCCCCTATGCTAGAGCTAAGGCAGAAACATGCAATACTCCACCAGCATGTTTATTCCATACATGGACTGCAGTTTCGTGTTTATTATGCACTCATCAGCATAGATCGTTTAGTTCTTATTCCATGCTAATGAGTGCATAATAAGAACGAAACTGCAGTCCATGGATGAAATAAACGACCTGGTGGTGCATTGCATATTTTTGTTTGTTGTACATGCTATATCTGTAAATTTGAAATATATAACTATTGATTTCTGGCTGTTGTTTTTGTAAAGTATTATAGTCTCTAATATAACTTACAAAAAATAGGTTACTGTCTAATCTTTTATCTCGTCGCTTTTGCGCATGCTTGAGGTCTCTTTGGATTTCCTCAAAATAGGGGAGAAATGCGAAGTAATATTCAACAGGAAGTAAAAAGCGAAAGCACCGGCAAGTGCGTCTCCTTATCCTATCACCCCTTTTTCAAATGGAAGCGATCGTGACTGCCAGGCGCGCAATACGCAGGCAGACAGTATTTACTTTTTTGCGCAGCGTGTATACTTTTTTTCAAAATGGCAACCAAAAGTGCAAAAGTGACGGCCATTTTTGTGATTCTGGTAGCCAGTGGACACTATTCAGAATTCCTAGCATGGAGCTTTAATGCCCAATGAAAATTAAAAGTAATAAAAGAAAGCGTGCGTACCTGTGTAGTTAAGCTGTATATTATGCATATCCATAAGATTTGGCAGGTTTGAACAAACGTTTATCATGTTGCGCCCTGTATGTTTGTTGGCCCGTAAAATAGATCGTTCATGCCAGTCAGTCCAATAAATGTAACGTGGCGTCACAGCTACTCCATATGGATGGGGGACGTCAGCAACGAGAATGCGACGGTGCTCACCATGTAAATCGCACGCTTCAATTACCTATTAAACGAATAACATTTTCATGTAAATGATTTATTTGATTGATGATTTTGGATTTCAGTTAATTTATTACATACATTTTAGAACTACAGAAACAACTTAGTACTTTAAATACTGATTAAAAAAAAGTTATATTTGCCTTTCTATTTTGAGTGTAAAAGATTTTTTAAAATTTGGTTTTGTTTAGTATTATTTTTTTAAGGAGTACTGGGCGTCCTTTGGACACTCGTATCTATGGATATTAATTACATTTCCTTCTCAAAGAGTTGACCAACGTCAAAACTTTAGAGCCAGATTTATAAAAAAAAAAAATGTACACACAATATTACCAACAGTGGAAGTTAGACGAAACATATATTTAAAACACTATACTCTGGATTAAAATATTTCAAACATTATGTTTAACAAGAAAATTGCACCTGTATCAAGAAATAGATTTTATGATTGCGAAAAATAATACCACTCTTTTTATTAGAACACGCGTCCAAATTATACTGAAAATAAAACAAAAAGCCCGCAAAAACGATTTTACTCACATGACGTCTTGCATCGGCCCAAACCAGTTGAGAGTTTTCTTTGTCGATCGTGAGCCCGTTCGGCCACCCCAAGCTCTCGTCAATAATAGCCACTCGCTTCCCGCCATCCATTTCGGAGCGTTCAATGCGAGGTTTATTGCCCCAGTCCGTCCAATACATGAAACTAAAAAATAAATAAATAAAATAAAAATATGTTTCAGGTGTCAAAAATGCATTGCTGTTGTACTAACAGACAAACATGTGCTGAACTGTTTAATAATGAACTTAATTAAATATACTGGTTACGGCAAAATAGTAAACGGTAGCAAAATGGAAAATATTTTAAATCATGCAAAATATTCACTTTTCACTTGCCGCTATCAATTAACTAAAATCAACTTACTGTTTTTTTTGCATCCTTTATGGTGACGATAAAATAATTTCAGCACAAACATTAAATATTAAAGGTTTATTTATTTCGAGACTATGTGCTTCTGTTTAGCATAGACAGCATTGTCCCAAACTATAGACAAATGACTAAAAACAAATATTTTAGCCAACTACTTTAAGTTTCCTCCTAAAATTGTATATTTAAAAAAAACTTAATATATAGATATATTTCTTGTAAATTCGACTTTTGAGGCTTATTGCATGGTAATATTACAACAATTATTTTTGTGAAGTTTTAAATGCATAAAATTAACATTTTTTAAAGCTATAAATGTTCTTGCAAATAACGTGCTTGAAAAAAATCGTCTTGAGAAAATGAGGAAGGAAAAAATATTTTTAGTTCAAACAGTGTTTGTCCTCCATGAAATTTCTGGCAATAATTTATCGACTTAACCCACAATTTATGGTTCACTTGCTAATTTATCGACCAAACTTTGATTTTGTGAATTCACACACAAGAATATTGACGCGATTCAACTGTGAAAATGTCCAACCTATTGTATTTACTTGCATCTATATTTTTTGAAAAAAAAAGTTGTTCGCCTACCTCATGTAAACGAAAAAAATTAATGAGACGAATATGACTACTTACCCAGGTTCATAATGTAATGCTATAGCTCTGGGACTGTCCAAATTGCTCCAAATTAGGACCTTCCGGTGCCGACCATCTAGTTCTGACACCTCAATGCATTTCCGCTGGTCATCTGTCCAGTACAGCTTTCTACCTATCGAATCCACCGCTAGAAAATCCACGGATCCCAGTCCTTTAGTAATCACATTTTCAACTAGAAAGCCATTCAGTTCGGACCGTTGAATTATGTTTCTTCCGGTATCGGACCAGTAGATCTTCTCTGCCAATAAAAGTTGATTATTTATTATTGTTTTTTGTCTAATTGCACGAAAAATTTTACAATCTTAAAAACTCAAATGTTACGGGTTTTTTTATTCACTATTATTATTTTTACGCTATATTTTATACATTATCAGACATTTATTTTGTCATTTAGCGCAATAAGTCGGAAAGTTAATAGGACTAAAGAGAAAAAAGTAAAGCAAAATTACAAAACATACCTACACATATGCAGTATTTTCTGCAGTTGTCCATTATTTTTCATCAAAAAGTATTAACAAAATTTTCTAGGATAAAATTTCTGCTATCCCAGTAGTTTAAAACTGGTTCAAGCAGGGATTTTTAAAGTTAAATTTATCATACAGTTATTTGTATTAATTTACCTAAAAGTGTGTATCAGTCAAATGCATTGCATGATTTAGAAAGCGTTATTCATTAACCGTAGTTATATTTCTCTTTTACATATTGTATGTTTTTTTTAAATTAGTTTTGAGTAAAATATATTTTATATTGCATAATTTACCAATAATACTAGACCTAATATTAGGTTTGTGAAAAAAGTAGGAGAGATAAATAGGGAAAAAAGAAAAAAAAAAAAAACACAATTTACAGTGGCATTTTTATATGTACTAAAAAGTAATTTTTTTTTAATGTTTCATTTACGTATGTTTTGAAATTCAGACACAATTTCTTTGAAAAACAAGACCAAATTTACTCTCTTTAGTTATTACGAAAGGTTTAGTTTATTACGAAACGAGCATTGCTACCCCCAAGAAGGTTAAGTACAAATAGTTGACAGCTGAGAACTTGACTATTGCGTTTTTTTTTTTTCTTTTTGTTAATCAGCATATCAGCATCAGTAAAAAAAAAATAGGAGGGGTGTACTACTTAACATCTGTTCAATAATTTTTGCATTTATGAGCGTTAAACGCGAATGGTTGGATGCAAGCGACATCTAGCTCATTGTAATGAAAAATAATTAATAATATGTAAAAGAAACAAAAGAAAATGAACTTGCCTCCTTTAGTATCAACGTCCATAGCAATAACATTGTTCAAATCCCTGATCGGCAAAACAACATCAGCCATATAAGGAACGTCTAAAGATACTTTCCGAACATCAGTGCGCTTTGCAACTATTAAAAAATTCTTCATTCCTAGAAATAAATAGAAGTAAGTTACCAATTTTCGAACAAATGTCCATAAAATTTAACCCAGTTGATTTTCTCCAATTTAATATAAATTTTCATCTATAATAATGTTGGTATTACTCTGAAACTACAAGCTAAAGCTAAGATCTATAGTCTTGTTGAGCTACGCTTAAAAGTATCAATTATTGATATGTCAGCCACATGCATCTTTCGTATATTTATAAATATATATGAGACAAACAGTGGCTATTTTTCTAGTAATAGCATTCTTAGATTCTAGGAATAGCATTCAAATCATCTGATAAATTTAGAATCAAAAAATGTTTTTAAAAAAATGTGTAGAGACTTTTATATCGCCTCAAAGGTAGCTAAGGACAATTCAATATTATAAATAAAAATTGAAAATACCATATAACATTTTAGAAAAAATTGATCCATACATAAAAAAAGATGAAATAATCAAAAACAAATGTCTCAAGGTTAGTCACTCCCACTATTGCTTTATTTTACACGATTTTCTGTCAACCACTTTTCTTTATATGCAAAAAAGCAAAAATTCCCAGATAAAAGGATTACTACCATATTTTAAAGTTAAATCAGAAAACTCGTTTGCTTCGTACAAGTGAATTCCATTTATGGTTACGATGCTTGAATTCGTATAGCCTCCCATTTTTATCATTAATAAACATTTATTTTTTCTAAACAGGAAATTTTTATTAAAATTAATGACTTAAGTGTTTATCGACTGATAATTTTTTGTTTTTGCTCTCTGAACGATTTAGCTAATCATTTCCAGTAAAAAAAAGTAAAAAACTTTTCTGAACACAGTTATGTCGTGTATTATGCATAGTGCTTATCTAAAAATTCCAAAAAAATTCAGAATAATTTATTTCGACGTATTCCACATTCGTATTTGAATTTATATTATTAATTATAAATAATTTATAATTACACTTGGCACAAATTGTGTTTTTTGACTATTGACATTCTTAAGGAAGAAATTATATTTCGAAGAAAATTAGCAATCAGTTTGCAATTTAAAACACTTTTCGTAATGAACGTATTCATTAGTATTCAAAAAGAACTTTTAGTTCGAAGAAAAAAGATTAGAATGTCTTTTGTTTTCAAATTATGTTTCCACAGAGCTCCAATTTCTTTTATGTAATATTATCTTTCTCATTTACATTATAACTTTACTAATGTATGATATTTTTAAGAATCAAATGGAGCGAAAAAATGACTGTTACGTCTAAGATACATGTTTCTTTTTTAAATACATTTTTAATATCTACGATGAGCTACGAATACTATGGGGCCATTCCATGAAAAGTGAAACCAATTGGTCAAAAATTCATATTGAAGTTATGTTGCTATGTTATACATCATTTTAAAGCTTAAAATGTATATTTTAAGAATCTTGCATTGGTTTTTCGGTGAAAGTTAAAATACTACTTGTTTTCTTAGTTGGAAGTACGATATTCACGAACTTGTAAAAATCAGAAAAAAGAACACATTTTCAAATGCATATTTCTCATTGAAAAATAAAAACAAAAATATTTACTTGTAGCACAATTTTAACTACTAAGACGGTACTATAATAATATGCATTCATTAATTTCTTTTGAATTGATATAAATGGTGTAATTGAAGTTTGAAAAAAAGAAGTTTGATGTTACGTCTGTAACAAAAAAGCAGCAAAAGTTGTCATTACGTCCTAAAAAATCAAAATTAAAAAAAATCCTTAATGGTCCTATTGGCAAATTCTTAGAGTAATTGCGCACCATAGTTAAAAATATTGCAACTGATTTAGTTTTTAAATTAATGCTGTTACAGACGTAACATTTCGGACACAACAAATGGCTCTATGTTAGGTCCGTAGCAAAAGTAAATTTCCAATTAAATAGGTAAAAAGCACAGGATGAGCAATACATGTATATAGCATAATATGGTACGAGTACTAAAGTTTCTGGTATTCTGATTTTGAAATTTTTAATTATGTTGGCACGTAATTGAAATTTATTTGCGAAAATGCCGTTCTAATTTCGAAAACGTCGGACGAAAAAGGGCACATTTTATCATTCAAAAAAAATTATCAAAATTGACCAACTGTCACCAAGAAGGTTAAATTTTAGTTTGGTTCTAGTATTCTGCTATATCATCCAACATTTTCAAATTTTTAAGTTCTCCTAAGACCAATAACTGATTCCAGGGAGGAATTTACTTTCCCCGATTTTTTTATGTAGCAGCCCCATTATGCATTAATTTTAAGAATACAAATAAATAAATTTGTGTGAAGGCCCTTCTAAACTTTTCTTGTGTCAATCTTTCTTGGAAATAATTATCTTAAGATGCATTAATTTATTGTTAAATATTGACATTTCGGCATATGCTCTCAACTCCCCCAGACTTACCCAAATTTTCTAAAACTATTACAGTATAACTTAAAATATTCAAATAATGTATTAATTAATGCTACTGTATTGTTTTAGTACAAAAATCTTTGTTTATTCCTGCTTTAAAATACTGTTTTCTACTTTCAAATCAGAGATGTTACGTCTGTAACACCACTTTGTTTCGTCCGTAACAAGTTTATGAATTTTTTTCACAAATTCGGCAGTCAAAATCCACACAATCTTTATGATTTTAGAAAGCTTGAACACGTATTAAAAAAAAGTTAAAAATTTCCATATAATTCAGAGGAATATTGTAAGTTGTATGACATAGTCGAGTTTTTGCTGTTTTGTGAATTACGTCTGTAACAGGTAGTTTTTAATTTCTGTATTTTTTTGTAATTAAGCAATCTGCACGCAAATTTAATGTAGCATAAACATCATCATGTTACACTACAGGAAAAAAAAAGACTTTGATCAGCCCAAACCAGAATTATTTGTGTTCAAAGTCTGCGATTGTTACGTCTGTAACGATGGAATTGCCCTTTGTTAAAATATATAATGAAGTTTCACTTTTGCATTATTTCTTTAAACTTACAACGAAGAACTGAATATTGTTGCGTTATTAATTTCTGCGAGTTCAAAACAATGAAAATCAAAAATTAAACTACAAATATTTAATAAATATTAATATTGTTTAATAATTTATTTGAAATTAATATTTTATTTCCACAAAGATATTAAAAACTGTTTTATTATGCTATATAAACATTAAACGCGATCAAATGTAACAGTCTTGTGACAACACCATATCGTCGAATAAATGAAATAATGATGATGTTATAAAATTAATAATATATGTATGTTTGGAATTCATTTGCATACGTGTAAATCGCTTTGACTGTCAATTTAAATAAATATGTGTTTTTGTACTATGAGAGCAATTTTAGTTTATTTTCTTATACAAATTTTGTCATTTAGAAAATATTTATAATAAATATTGACCCGCTGATACATTATATTTTATGAGGAGCACACCTAATGGTGGCTATTTGCTTTGATTAAGCGTCTGCTACGAATTGTGTTTTACAGGGATGTATAACTGATAAATTTACCACTGGAAAACATATACGAGTATATTTCTATTGAATACTTAATCGTGTACGTTTCTTTCATATCATAATGTACTATGAAATTTCTGTAACTGAATCTAGGCATTTTTTTCAAGAATATGTGCTAAATGTATTCAACGATATTGATAGTGTATAACACTTATAGCTCAAAGTTTTGTGGCCGTGCCAAAGTCTGAATATGCAAATTACCCAAAAACTTACCTTTGCGGCAGGTTTTCCTGTCATCTTGGAGCAGAATCCCCGTTGGACATTTGCAGGAGTATCCTTTTGGATTGGGCGCTATCAAACACAAGTGACTGCAACCACCATTGTTTATTTTACATTCACTGGCAACTAAAATAAGTGACATTTTATGCATGGCTTTTCTCAAATTTAACGGCTAAATAAAGTTTATCTGAAATGCATGCACTAGAATCTGAATTGCAATCACATATGAAACGAGTAAAATGGGACCACGTGTAAAAAGTACCAGTAAACATTTAAAATGAGTTAAAGCTCAGCAAACAGCTGTTTCGAAGCTTTAAAATACAAGCCTCTTCATCAGTGCATAAAAAGGAAAAATGGTTTACTTGTTCAAAACCAACATCAAGTGAACTCAAAGTAAGAGACGAGCAGACACTGATACTGATGCAGAGGCTTGTATTTAATGCCCTCGACACATCTATCTGTTGAGTTTTTAACTCATTTTAAATGTGCTTACCTGTGCTTTTTTACACGTTGTACCAGGGGTGTTCATCCCCCCCCACCCCCAAGCTCAATGGCAGAAATTTCCCCCCAAAAAATTTTCACAACTCTCTTGTGCTTTTTATTTTTATTTTTATCTCTCTTTTTTATTTTATTTATTTTTAAAATATTATTTATTTATTTATTTATTTTAAATATTATTTATTTATTTATTTTAAATATTATTTATTTATTCTTTTAAACATTATTTATTTATTTTTTTATTTATTATTAGTTTTCTAAAAGTACTAATTAAGCGTAGAACAGAATCACTCTTTTTTTCTCTTCCAGGCATTCTAAGCACACTCTCACACACAAAATAAATTAATAAAAAATTAATAATAAAGAAATAAAAGAATTAATTTAAATAAAAAATATCAATTAATGAATAATTTTTGTTAAAAAAATTAGTAAATAATTTAATAAATAAGTAAATAAATTAGTTTAAAAAAAATCCCCCCAAAAATTTTGATTGCGCAACTTGCGCCATAATCCCCCCCCCCCTTCGGCACCCCTGCGTTGTCCCATTTTACTCATTTCACAGTACAACGTTTTTGACTGTTTTTCTACAACAAATATGAAACGTTCAACATCACTCACTGTAAATAAATGAGCAAATTTATCGTTGTTACTGAGTTTAACGCTACACAACTTCTGAAGTCAGTTGTGCTCTAACTGTTTGAAGAAAATTTTAAAATGGCTTGTGTAAAGTTCCATCTAGCGGCAATGATACTTTAAGAAATAGAGGTAGAATTTAACGCGCGTGTCTTAAGATATGCAGCGACCGTAGAGCTCCTAAACTCTTATAATTGAAACCAACTCAGGTTTTTGCGGCAGAGCGTTAAAGAACTCTTGTTTTACGAGATTTCTGGGAAAAATAACCTCCCCTTTCTCTTGGATATTTTCCCCACATATAAAAAAGGCACCAAGTTCAAATTTAATGCTTGTAACATTTACTCGTTTCTTACTTAAAGTGGTATCACTTATCTCTCAAAAAACTGTGTATTAAATACTATTACTGTGATTGAAATTCCTCAAAAGCTGTAGCTCAAGAATAAACAAGATTAATCCTCTTATTTTGGAGAAAAAAAAAAGTAATTTTATTTAAGTTACATCAACCGATTTACCGCGGAATTTTCTGACTATTACTTTATTAAACGTTCGAATAATCCATTTACATATCTTTTAAGGGAAAAGTCAACAGGATTAAATGCGTCCAATGAAATCTTTCCCAAAAGAAAATCATTTTTGCGCATCGGAAAATGCAATTTTATCTCGGATATATGAGAGAACACAAAGCAATAAGAACGGATCAGCAATCCAATATTAAATGTAAGCTTTAGGGTACAAAAAGCGTAAAGACGACGTTATCAGGAAAGATGCAAGCACAAAAGACTATGCAGTAGCTTACCGAGGCTATTAATACAACGTGACTATCAGTAATATTGCCACAAGAAAGGAAGCTAAGCTATAATCGATATCAATAGGAATATCGATTAAAAATAATCTATGAAAAGACAGAAGGGTGAAAAACTGAGCTGGTATGTTTTGTAAAGATGACAATGAAAACGATAGTATAACGGAAGTTCCTTTCCAAATACTTGGGCATTTACAGTAGAAAAGTTTCTTTTTTATTTTGCTTCTGAGATAATATTTGACTGGGCATCGAAAATTTAAGCTTTAAATGGTTATTAATGAGGAATGAATATCTTCGGAAATATGAAGTTCTCAAGCTTGAATTATTAGCAAGAACTAATTAACTGTAAGTAAACTCAGAATAATAATTAGTTTCTTGTAAATCTTGAATAAAATGCTTCTCTTTCTATGTACTTAGCTTAGATTAGCCTTAGGTAGTAGTAAGTATTCTTAGGTAACATGAGAAATAATAGGTAAAATATAAAAAAAGCGTTTTAGTGAAAAATCTTATTCGAAACAGATTGTTAAATTCAATGTAAAGCGAAGGAGAGAAATAACCACTTTGTCAACAACAAAAAATGCAATAACTAACATAGGTCGTAAAAAGTGAAAATACTGCGTTGAATTTGATGGAATTTTGAATAAATATAGAATGTTTCTCCGGTAGTTTTTATTTAAACCTTAGCCTTTTAAATCGCTTTTACTGGATATTAGTGGAAGATTATAAGAGTCAGTTCAAAAGTAATTTAAACTTTATTTTTTACGTTACGTCAACTGGGTTTCCAAATTCGCTTTATAAGTTTTTAATAGAAAGCTTTATGTATCAAATGATGCAGGCAAACAGCATTCAAGTGTTTCAGTTCAATGTAATACGCCATTTTTGTTATTCAGTCATGTATAGATGCACTACAGGTGGCAAAAATGTCAAAAGACGACAAAAAAAAAAAAGAACTTCAAGGTATGTTTTAAGGAATAACATCAATGTAAGTGCCTTCCAACTTGGCTGCTTACTAGACTTTGGCTCATCCCAAATTAAAGTGTGTACTACCTGCACCGAATCATTCTACAACTAGGAAAATACTAAGTAACCCGTGCGCAAAAAAAAAAAAAAAAAAAAAACTCTAAACTAAAAATTTAATACGACAATTTTTATTGGTTTCATTTGCACAACATCGCCATCTAGGACGAAAGTCATTTATGTACTTGGAAGTACCTGGGGCGGAGCCCCCTACCTTCCTGTCTTTTCATTGGGTGAGAATGGAGAGCGGCATGAGCCTGGACCAATTGTGAGCTGGTAAATGTGCCAAGAGGAATTGCTTAGATTTAAATAAAAGTTTAAATTTAATAAAGCTAACATGAATATAAGTACAAATGAAAATGAAAAATAGAAATAGTTTTTTTTTTTTCCCGCATGGAAAACCAAGCGTTCTTGGTGGTTAAGCAATTAACCTTTTCTGAATAATGATAAAAAGTTAAGTAAAGAAAAAATAAGGCCCTTAGGCAGTTCTTGTATAATAAAATTATAATTTAAAAAAAAAAAAAAGTCCATAGCCGGGACAGCATCCCTATCCGTAAACCGGAGATTCTTGACGGCGAACCACCGAGAATCACCGTGCGCTAAAGTTGCCTGAGCAGGGCACGGGGCCTGTTATGGTTTGCCGGGTCAGTCGGATCGTAGTCCGGAAGCCTGTCCAGCAAGTCGTTTCGGACCAGGGGGATTCTTTCAAAGAACCTCTTGGTTAGTTTTTTGTAAAACTCTTTGAGCGTTGGAATACCAATTTCCTCGATGATTTCGTCCGTACGGACATACCATTCGGGGTCTACGGCGTCACGGGCATGATTCGTTGTTGATTTTCAACACGTTGAAAATTTGAGGGTGCAGAGGTGGCCCAAATGGGTGCCCCAGATGTCAGGATGGGTCTAAGGCACATTTTGTAAAGTAAAAGCTTATTGTCGGTAGACATAACGCTACGACGGTGGATGAGGGAGGAGAGAGAGGCTTTCGCCTGGATAAATTTTGATCGGACGTTTTCAATGTGATGTCTCCAAGTGAGGTTTCTGTCAAAATAAGCCCAAGGTAGGGCGCAGTATAAGTCCAGTCAATGGGTTTGGTGTCCAAGTAGAGCGTAAGGGGTGGGACTTTGGTGAAAAAAGAGATTGATATGCTCTTGGAAGCATTTAATTCAATTTTCCAGGTGCGTAACCAGATATCTAGCAGATTGAGGTGGTATTGTATTGCTGCAGAAGCAAGTTTACGTTCCCTGGCAGAGGCTAGAATGCAGGTGTCATCTGCGTAAATGGCAAGCTGAGTGTTGTCAGTGCGTGGGATGTCGTTCGTAAAAATTGTATATAACGTTGGCCCCAGTATGCTACCCTGAGGCACGCCCGCATTAATGCGTTTGGGGCCAGATAAAGTGTTGCTCACAATCGCCATCTACTGCCGTCGTTCTGACAACTTTTCAAAAAGATCAAAGACACGTTCACTTTTACAACTACTACAAAAGTGATACCCTATATTAAAATCAAATACCCAAGGCTACTACTAAACTAAATACTAACGTTATCGCAAAACTACAATAATATTTTGAAACAATAAAAGTTACAATTAAGGTTTACCGAGCTAAGTCTTGGCTTGAAATGTCGCATTTAACCTATTAAGCGCCAAAGCTCCCATTGCGGGAACATCTACTTTTATTTTTTTTTTCTCTGAAGAAATTCGAGTTATTCATAAAAAACATATCCCATGGGAATTTCAACGAATTGAAGTACATTATAAAAAAAAATCATTAGAATCTTTGAATTTTAGATAATTTTCCGCATTTTTCCAAAAAATGGAACTTTGCGTTTTTTACGAAAATGTAAAAAACTAAAAAAAACTAAATCAATAGATTTTTAAAATTTTTCAACTGCTCTGCATATCTAAAGTAGATATTCCAACAAAAAACATATCAAAAACCTGGAATGAAACGATTCATTTAAAGCTTTGCTAGAAGCTCTCTAAGTCTTTGTTCCCATAATGGGAGATTTGGCGGGGACTGGTTAGCCAGGGTCCTGCTGCTTCGCATTCTTCGTCGTTTGTGTACGCGCGCTTGCAATAAAGAAAGGAATGCTGCTAGGCACAAAGGGGTAGCCTACGTCACGAGACACGTGTACTCCTTTCTGGGTGTTTCGAAAAAATATTTGTTGAACTATGTTTTGTGAATGTTAGCACTATTCTCAAAATAGTTAGACTGAAAACAGTATCATATTTTTGCTTCCCATGCGAATTACTCTTTTTGGCGGAATATGCTTTCATATTTTGAGGTCTTCAGCTAAAAGAAAAAAAAAAAGCCTTTCAAACTGAAAACTTAAGTGTCGTAAAATGGAAGGATAATAAAATAGCGTGCTTAGCATCGAATTTTGAAACGGAAGCTCCGTCGGGACTAGTCAAAAGATGGGGCTCAAAAAAAAAAAAAAAAAAAAAAAAAATGATTTGCCTCAACGACATCTAATTGCATCATACAATAAATATGTGGGAGGTGTTGATCTCTTTGATCAATTTCTTAGTGCGTACAGGTCTCGTTTCAAAGGAAAAAAATTAGTGGTGGCCTTTTTTTACTGATACACTAAATATGGTTGATGTAGCACAGCCTTTAGAATTCATAAAGAGCTCAAGGGCGACAAAACAATTAATATTTTTAAACAATTACTAAATTTCTAATTAAAAGTTCAAAATAAGGCAATATAAATCCCCAGTTAGAACCTTGAGGACCGGTAAACGCAACTGTTCGTTTTGATAGAGTAAACCATTTCATTATAAGCGCTGAAAAACAATCTCGGTGTAAATTTTGTAAAAAGAACACTCGAACCAAATGTAAAAAATGCGTCGAATGCTGTATCAAAATTGTACTTCACATTTTCATTAAAAAATCTAAAGATTGATTTAAGGATTGGCTAAGCTTTTTTTCTATGTTATAGGTTTTTTTTTTTTTTTTTTGCTTTCATCCATAGTTTATTTACTTTCAGTATTTATCTTTTCATGCGCAATTTAACTGAAATATATCTCCTATTTTGGAGAAGATTATACACATATACACAAATATATGCATGGATTTTTGCTATGGACATAAAAGTATAAGAATGTATAATAGTTAAGACGCGGTTCTTTTAAAACGCGGTAGGAAAAAGAAGTAGAAACGGAACCGAACGCGGTAGAAAAGCGGCTAAGACAGCGGATGATTTCCCCCCTCAAAAGCGCCAAAGCTCCCATTATGGGAACAGACTATAATTTCTAACCAGTTAAAGTTTTTTTGAAAATTTCAACTGCGCTGTACTAGAGATATATACCTTTCATGAAAAAAGTAAATTCTTTTTAGATTTTTTATGTATTTCATATAGCGGCGTTTAATGGGTTAAAATTGATTTGAACAACACTGTAACGATTTTAACAGTTGAGCAAAAAATTTAACTTTTTCAAACTTCAATCGCTTATAAGTCGCTTAAACGTGGATTTTCGAGATTCTCGTTACGCGGCGCTAGCGGAGAAACGTTCTAAAGAACGCATTTTTTTTAATCTTTCGAATGAAATCAAAATGGAGACGATACGACAATTATTTCGCTAGATAGAGTCAATTTTGTGCCCAAAAATTGAAGTTCGAATAAAAAACGAACCGACACTTTTTAGAGGGTGGGTCTAATTTTCGTCAATAGCCCGCGGGATAAGCTTCAAAATCATAAATTTTCTTGCAATTCGATAAAGAAATGAGCGAGTTTCGACCGGGTATAGGATTCGGCTTAGAGTAATAATATATGGAGATTGCGCATTATCTACTTATATTAAAAACTGAGTATCTTTCTATCTTTCTTTCTAACTATCTTTCTTTCTAACTATCTTTCTTTCTAACTATCTTTTTATGTCACGCTTCTTTCTCCTGAACGCAAATGACCTGAAAGTCGAACCAGGTACCGATCGATAGGTAATTTTTCAAGCTTCATTAGTTTCAATTGATATAATTATACGATTTTAATTAGCGAATATATCAATTAATAAGTAGTCAAATTTAAAGCGATTAAGCCTAATAAATGATTAAATATGAAATCCATTCTTGCAAACCGTCGTTGCTATGAAACAGTATAATAACAATGATAATGAGAATTTTGAATGAAGGCTTAACTAAATCAAACACGAAACTCCTAAGCGGGCCACTTACGTAGAATTTTTATCGCTTAGTTACTTGTAATATTTTGAAACATTCATTTGTTGAAAAGCCATCTACTTATATTAAAAACTGAGTGTCTATGGCAGGAATTTAAGTGAAACACGGACGATCGCAACTCACTAATGCAATCGCAAATTCCCAAATTTGGATGCGTTACAATCGCTACGAGATGCGATTCTAATGTAATTCGACTTCCAGTAGCGATGGCAATTTGCGATCGTCTCGAAGCGATTGCAATGGTGTTTCACTTGAATTCGGCCCTATGTCTGCTTTTTTTCTTTGAGCGAGCTGAACTTACTGAAACTCTCCTCACCATCTTGAAGGCGCGTAGCATCTCAATAATTCGAATGATTTTTTATATAGGAAAAAAGTAAAGGCGTGAAGCGCCTGTTAGCGAGCCGCCTTGGCGGGGAGTAGTTTCTTGAAATTTTCCTCACTACTTTAAAGGCACGAAGTGCCCGTGCAACGCCGGGCCACGTGCGTGGTATGTCTTGAAATCGAATGAACATTAAATTCTATCAAATAATATAACTTCAGAATGAGGTAAAAGTTAGAGAAGGGGGACGTTATGCATCAACATGCCTCAGGAAGCTAATCTAGCTGCCCTGGCAGCTAGTATAGAATGAAAAGTCGCCCATGTCATTGAATCTTCGTTTTATTTAGTTCAGTTGAGAGACTAATCTGCAGGCTTGAAAAGGATGCTAACCGAATGAACATAACGGGCAAAAAATCTTTTGAAATGACTATCGCATGTAAAAATGTTAGCCCTTACAACTTGTAACAACTTGTCACTATAAATATTACGCTTAATTTCGTAGAACAGCATTCTTGACCAATTACCTTTCACCCTTTCCCTCTTTTTTTCTGAAATTCTCAAAGCAGTTCAGTCTCAAAAAAAAAAAAAAAAAAAGAAAGAAAACTTTCAGTAATGCATTTTAAAACCTATTTAATTAGTGTATATAACATGTTTGCGATAAATTTTTTGGTAGAATTGTTAGTATAGTAACTGTTAAAAATAGGTAGTATGTATCTCATATTGAAATTATTCTCTTCTAACCCTGTGAATTACGCGAAATTTGTCAAAACCGCATTTTAATATTCCTTCATGATGATCCTCTTTACAATTACTCTCGTCACACGACAATCGTTCAAACATTATTTGCGGTTCATACCTAGTACACTAATTATTTATTACAAGTCAAAAAGCGTTTGTTTTCATTCAAAAATTTAGAAATTATCGCATTGTAACGCAGTACCCGTAATGTCTGCGCTGTTTAAAATCATCACAATCATCTTTTCGTACCTTCAAGCAATCATGTATGAAAGTTTGGTTAAGTGGATATGCGGTAGACGAGAAGTTCTTTTCAGACGACGCAGTGTAATTTGGGAGCGTGGTCATGTAGTCTTTGAAAAACAACTTGAGAAATATTTTTTTACGTTATGCTTTTTATGCGGGGTTGGTTGCCAAAGGGAATTCAAAAAGAAAGATAAAAAATGTTCCTCCTGTACCTTTAATGTTCGTATGCAAAGCTTTGTTAATTTTAATCGTTTAATAATTGAAAAGTAGCAAAGCATCCGTGTTGCAATCGGCTGTTAAACGAAAGGTTGGCGGTTCATATCAACCCGAGAGAGTGATATGTTTATGCATATTTAAAAAATATTGGCAGTCGCAGAGTAATTCGACAAAAGCTATGATTTTAATGTTAAACCCGATAATATTGAATTGCTCCATTTTTCTGTATTACTGAAACTTAATTTGGGTATTTGTTTCAATTTTCTCCATTTTTCCGTTTAGCAACAAAATGAGCTATCAACAATAGTTTTTTGACATACTGTCGTCCCCGCTTAATCGGGTAACGGATAAGCGAATACCCCGCTAATACAAATAAAACATCTTGGAACCCATGCTATAGACGCAATCTTAAAGATCCCTT
Source organism: Uloborus plumipes (assembly GCA_038373865.1). Classification (NCBI taxonomy): domain Eukaryota; kingdom Metazoa; phylum Arthropoda; class Arachnida; order Araneae; family Uloboridae; genus Uloborus; species Uloborus plumipes. The sequence goes on along the minus strand of JAXGGA010004199.1, from coordinate 63,225 downwards.
CTTAATCGAATAATATTGCTTGGAACCGACAATGTTCGTTTCAGCGAGGCCAACAGTATTAAAAAATAAAATAATAATAATTACCAAAAAATGTGACAAAATCAAATTGTACTCGTACCTGATGGTCTCTGTTTGTGAAAGACATGAATATCCAATAAAATTTCCAGTCCCTTTAGAATAATTTTTCGATCCTTTCCAGTCACTTTATCAGCACTTTGAATAGTATGTTCCGTCCAATCAGTCCAGTAGATTCTGTTGTCATGTAAAGTGAGGCCGAATGGATGAGGCAAGTCTATGCTTAAAATAACCTAAAAGAACATCATTCATCTGCTGCTTTTTCCCAATAGATATTTTTTTCAGCATTTATAAGCCATTTAAAGCCTTAATAGTTAGGGCAAACCTAAACTGGCAGCATTATGAAGGCTACTTAGATCCAAATCGCAGCATCACGTCGTTAGAGGGTTAGCTTTGCCCCAACTATAAAATCAATTTTTACTGCAGAAATTACTACAAAAGTTTATGCTGAAAACATCAGAATATGACATTTTGAGCGTTTAATCCTATTTGAAACTTTTTCTCATGCTAAGCGTAACAAAACGAAATATACACTGCTCGACATTGAAAATGCAACACCAAGAAGGAGTGGTCAGAAATTGATGAAATTTGGTAAGAAGACAGAGATAGCATGGAACAATAAGTGATATTTATTTCAAATTGAATAAGCAAAATTTAGAGCGAAGACGGCGTCTGCTCAGTAAGAAGTAGGACCACCGCGGACAGCGATGCACGAAGAAACACGTCTAGGCATGGAGTCAATAAGCCTACGGATGGTGTCCTGAGGGATGGCACTCCATTCCCTTTCAACCATTTGCCACAGTTCGTGCTCTGAACGAGGCAGTGACAGGTTCTGCAAACGGCGTCCAATCACGTCCCACACATGTTCGATTGGTGACAAGTCAGGAGAGTATGGTGGCCAGGAAAGCATCTGTACACCTCGTAGAGCATGTTGGCTGATTCGAGCTCTGTGAGGCCGGGCGTTATCCTGTTGAAAAATTGCATTTGGCAGACCCTGAAGATAGGGGATTGCCACCGACCGCAGTACATTATCTACATATCGTTGGGCCGTCATAGTGCCCCGAATACGAACTAGAGGTGATACGGAATTGTATGCAATAGCGCCCCAAACCATTATGCCACGTTGTCGCGCTGTGGGGCGTTCCACAGTTACTGCCGGATTCGATCTTTCTCCACGTCGACGCCACACACGTATGCGATGACTATCGCTGGACAAACAGAAGCGGGATTCATCTGAGAACACTACGGTTTGCCATTCTGCCATTCACGTCGCTCTGGTCCAGCACCATTCCAAACGTTGGAGTCTGTGCTATGAGGTCAATGGCAGTCTTCTTAGCGGGCGCCGTGATTGCAGGCCACGTGCAACCAGTCGACGGGAAATGGTTCTGGTTGACACAGGAACATCCAGGGTACCTTGCACGTGTGCTGCAGAATCGACGTACGAGTGACTTGCGGGTCCGCCACAGCTTGTCGGTGAATCCGTCGATCCAAGCGGTCTGACGTCACTCTGGCTGCACCTGCACCCCTCAATGTGGCTACATTTCCTCTTTCCAACCATCTCCGACACAGCCTATGCACAGTGCTTGCATCCATGTGGGTATCAGCTGCAATTTGACGTATGGACCAACCTCCCCTTCTCAGTCCGATTACCATACCCCTTGTAAAGTCGTCTATATGCTGGAAGTGTCTTCGTTGAGGACGGCGTGGCATTTCCTCCTATCACACGTATCCTTCGAGACAAAAACCAAATTTCTCCGATAATTAGTCTGGCAGAAAAACCAACATGAACATAGCCCACTTTTCAACTTCATTCTCTTATATCTTACTTCACGTGCGTCGGAGAGCTGCGCATTTCACATCATTTGCATAACTCATCGACGTGCGTCTACGGTAAAATTTGCATGAATTTCTGACCATTCCTTCTTGGTGTTGCATTTTCAATGTCGAGCAGTGTATTAATAACAATTTTAGTAAAGCACAAACTAGTTATTTGCAATCATTTCTTGATGTTTTATTTTTTATTGTGTACTAATTTTATTCATAGTTTAACAAAAGGAGTTCTCTACTGCAAATTGATTTCGTCAAAATAGAAAATTGATATTAAGTGTAACAACTTCAAACAAAATGAGTCGTTTTTGCGAAACTTATCACATGTAAATAATCCAACGCAATCAGAAAAGTAAAAATTAACGTTTAACCAGGCTAATTACTTTATTATGTGTTATATATATATTTCATAGAAAATTGTAATTAGTTTCTTTTTCCCAAACTAATTGTAATTAACTCTTAGCATTTTTATTTCTGCCACCGCAGGTTTTAAGAGTAAGTGTTCAGCACCAGTTCTTACCTGTCTGTTCTGTCCATCCATATCACTTGATTCTATCATTCGCGTTCCAGCGTCGGTCCAGTAAATTCTCTTCCCTTCTCCATCAATTGCAAGACAGTTGGGCCACGTAAGGTTCTTGTCAACAATAATCATTCTGTGAGAACCATCCATTCCAGCCCGTTCGATTTTAGGACGTTCCCCCCAGTCAGTCCAGTACATATACCTAGAACCATTTTTGTCAAGTATAGTTTGTATTTAAAAATTATACATTACTTTCTGCATTTATTTGTAATATTTGGTTATGCATTTAATTCGATATTTTAATCTGGGTTTGTAATTACGCTGCAAAATTCAAGTTAAGCCGAACTAAGAGCATGCACATGAGTTAATTAAAAAAAATAGAACATTAGCAAATAAATTCATGTAACACAGAAAAAAAATATCTGACAACAAGGTAGAAGACGCATTAAGTAAAATGTATGTCATTTTCAAATTTAGGTAATTTCAAAAGAAACGTGAAAATTCATAAGATAATTATTCAAAGCAGAAAGTTTATTACGTATGTATAGTGTATACAGCTATTAGGGAAAAAATCTTTTGAATTTAATATTGTAAAGTTTCAATTTTTCAATAATATTTTGGATACTCGTATTTAGCTCTACTATAGAAAACTTAAACTGAATGTATTAGAACTTTCTATTAAAAATTTAAAACCAATATGGTTTGTTTAAACTCTGTTCTTTTAAAACGTGTAGAATCTCTATTTGCTAAACTAAGTCCCCGCAGGAGCACAATGACTCAGCTTTAACTCACTTCTATTGTAACATAAGCTAGCAACTGAGAGCGCAAGTAGTACCCTAAAACTGTAATCACGGCCGAAATTCCAGCCCCGCTGAAACCAATAACAAGGACCCACTCCGGAACAAAATGACCGATAAGAGTTTCCCTATATCGCAATCGATATCGTTATTAGTTCACGTATGTGGTCGATGACTCAATATTTTGCAGGAACTCGGTAGAGTAGTGTAGTCGATTGCGAAGTTCTGCTGCTGAATGAACTTTAAATTGTGGTGGCAGCGTAGCGAGGCCAGTGAATGGTACCGAGAGCAACTTTCGTAAAATTTTTCAATGCGAGGGAACTACTCAATTTTTGGGGAAACGTGCCTATTTTGAATGCTCGGAAAAAAACCAATAATTTAATGCGAACTTTGTTAAAATAAATTGTTGTATTTCTTTAAAGAAAGAAACGTGCATGAAAACAAATTTTCTTAAAATGCTGTTTTGAAATGTTCTTTACGCAAAGATGTAGAAAGTTTTGCATTCTCAATAGTTAAACTTGATAGTATCTGTATACTCATCTGAAGTCGTTTTTAAAGCGAGAAAGTTCCAATAAAAGGTAGATGACATTAAGTTTCTGAATAGTAACTATATGGAGTTTACAAAATATTTGAGTAATATACATGTTTATCTTCTACACGAAACATAGTAGTAATAAAAGTTAAAATAATCATAAGGATAACAATCATAATAATGTAACAAACAGCTGTGTTGTATGAATTTACAGTGAATGTCTGCTAAAAAGAAAAAAAACTTTATAAATATACTTTATATTTACCACTATAAATCTCTTTTTTTCTGTTTAAATTTAGATGTTCAATGAAAATTATATCTTTATACAAACATTAAATAGACGTTCTAATAAAAAAGAAACCACTATTTTATTGACTTTTATAAAACAAACTTAAAGTGCAAAAAAAAAAAAAAAAAAGTTGAAAATTAATGAGAAAAGGTCTGTAATTACGTTACAACGACATGTATACCATTAACATGTATATTATGAAAGTAAAAAGTGCTATACAACGCTTTTTCAAACATGGTAGGTACTTTTAAAAAGTGAGTTAGCTCTCATGCATGGTTTTGGACTGACGATCATTACTAATAGTATTCTATTTTAAGTTTTTATAAAACTAAAAAAATTAAAAAATGAGTACAAATAAAGAGTTTCTGTAAAAAAAAAAGAAAGAAAAGAAATTGAAATCTAAGATATACCAACTACAAAATACAGCAATGAAGTCTCAGTTTACAATACATTATTAAATTCTTATCCGTATGTTTCTTTGCTTATTTCAAAAGCATTATAGTACGATAAAAATATGTATAAAAGAAAATAAGTTTAATACAGTACCCTGTAGTAGGATCTAACACAATATCTCTGGGTTTTTCAAGATTGTCCCAAACCAGAATTGTCCTCATGTTGCCGTCCAACATGGCAACTTCTATTCGTTTGGTCCCAGAATCAGTCCAGTAAAGTTTTTGCGTCACCCAATCCACAGCCAAACCATCTGGGCTTTCCAAAGTATTAGCAATAACGAACTGTAAAATAAGGAGACAAAATATAATTTTAAGTAGTTATTTTTCATTAAAAGTAAATTGAGAAAAAACATTCACGCGTGAAACGTTTTTCTTGCTGTGCGAATTAAATCATTTTTTTATCTTTTATGATTTGCAATTAAGTATATTTTGCAAGAATAAATTTTGTTGATTGTTGTTTAGATTTAATGATTCAGTATATATCGAAGAAAAACCCTAAAACGCATTGAAAACACCACTGCTACTGAACTAATGCCATAGGAGTGATACGTATACAGCAGAATATTTATTAAGTTATCGCGTTAAATAACTTTTTGAGAGCGAAAGTAAGAGCCAAAATATTCCATAATCTAGCTCACCTGTTGATCAGAGCCATCAACTTTGGCACGAGAGATAGAGTCATTAGTTACATCTGACCAGTAGATGGTGTTCGTGTCGGCATCAAAATCTAACGCTGCTGCACTACTAATGCGACGGAATGGAAACACGACGTCCACGTCATCCTCACAATCTATGCACAACCACCGGACATCACTTCTGCGACTGAAGATGAGAAAAGAGCTCGACTCTGCAAAGATGGGATGAAAACTCATTACACGTAAATGAAAAAAGAAAATAAAAAAACTGCACAAATGATGCTTAATTAAAAGAAAAAAAAATACTTTTTTCAACTTTAAAGATAGGTTTTTAAGACGATTGCATATGAGACACAACATCCGCTACCATTTAAACTTTTCTCTTATACTCGTATATATGAAAAAAAATTTTGAGCAAAGAGCGCATGTATTTAAAACTCTTTCACAGTTTTCAATCCCTAAGTATTTAAATATATTTATTATGGAGGATATACAAGCATTGTATTGTATTGCTGTTTTTTCAAATATGGAGGGGGGGGGCAGCTGATTAGAAGATCCTGTGGAGTCTAGAGATCTGAAAAGTTATTTTTCTGGACGTCATTGAGTATGAGGAAATTTCATTCTACTAGTTTACAACAGATTTTGCACCTTATCTGTCGACCAACTAGACTGATTCAAAAAGATTTTTAAGTGTCCACATCAAAAATATTCCTCATTCAAAAAATATTAACAGCAAAACGTTGTGAAATGTGCTACTAAAGTTAATGTCATCATTTCTGGATCTGGAGCCAAAGGTTTTGTGTTTTAAGGTAGGAGACATTCAAATATTAATACATAAGACACTACTTACATGACGTTATTCTTTTTAAAGGTAGATGCGGGATTATGTGATTATTTTATATATTTTCTTGTAATTTTCACAAATTTTATTCTTGATGTAAAATCTAGAGGCACTTGAACTGTGGTACCCTTACTGAGAGCTTAAAAACTTCACCTGCTTAGACATTGTTTCATAACTAAAGCTTTTTAAACATTATTCCTATATTTGCATTTAATGATGATGGTTATATTAGAAAACTTACCGTTTGTGCAAGTTTTTTCATCAATTTGCACCGGGGCATCGACTGTGCATAAGCATGTGTATGATACATTATTAGGCATACACAGGTGACTGCAACGGCCGTTGTCTTCGGCGCACGAATCTCTAACTAAATGAAAAAAAAAAACCATACAAGACAAAAGGAACATTATTTGTTATTTTTGTTCATATTCGGTTTTAAATTTGTATTGAGATAAGTCCTATTCTGAAAGATATAATGCTGAAAAGCTTAATGTTCGATTGAAGTTCTATGTAGTTGTGCGTGCGTGTGTAATTATAACTTTATTTCGTTTCCATAATAATAATAATAATAATACTATCAATAATAATAATTAATTAATTAACTATCAAAAGCTATTACACAGATACAGAAACCTTGCAATACATGATGTTGCAACTGTAAGGTTTCACATATGTTATTCCTAACCGCAAATATGAACATTTAGCAAAAAATAAAATTAAAAAATAACATAATACTTTAATAGTCAAATTTTAATATTACTTTTGATTACCTAAGTATTATACTAGTTAAAGAAAATATCCCGACTGTTTTTTTTTTAATTTTTTTTTTAAGTTGAAAATCCCATACCATAAGGTTGCCGAAGGGGATGCACAACTATAAGGTCCATGGGAAAATTCAGCCGTGCATGCAGAGTTGTAGCATTCCTTCCGGTGAATTTATTTGCCTGGTGAATACTTCTCGTCTGCCAATCTGTCCAGAATAGTTGGTCCTCGAACACAGTAAGGGCAAACGGATGTGGTAAATCTTTGAAAAAGAAATATTTCTGTCAATTGAAGGTGATTTTTTTTTAAAGTCAGAAACCTTTAAGCCTAAATATTTGTTTTAAACCTAAAGGAAAAACTACAATAAATTTCAAATGCTTTAAAAATTTCATTCTCTTCTTGCAAAGAATCAATTTCTATTCTGACATTTCAGATTTAAAACTTGTTATTATTACTCTTTTAAATTCAACTTACCTGCTAAAATATTGAATTCCAAAAAGTAATGCTACAATTGTCGTAAGAATGACTGGTTTTGTAAGGTTAATACACTGAAAAACTGTCATTATCTAAAGTACATATTTACAAATTGAATGGCTAATACTGTTGTTAATTATCTTTTGAAAGCTAAATTTAAATTTTATTATTTGTAGGAATATCGTTTGAGCCAATTCCATTTTATTGAGTAGTTCATTTAAAATCCCTGTTTAATATATGCCGCTGAAAATATAAATAAGAATAAAACATGATCAGCGTAAAAATGAAGTATTTACCCTTGAAAGCTAGTATCACAATAGCATCACATCATTAGTCCTACTAAAAATGTTTTCCTTTCATAATGCCAGTATTTGTTCAAACTGCCTTCTCTTGAAAACAGTATTTGATTACTTACAGTGCTTGCTAATCTCGGAACTTTATCTGCTTAGCAGGTGAATAATTGAAATAAATGTTTTTTATATTAAATATTCAGTACTTGGAGGGAGGAAGGGATATCTGATTTTATCACTTTTTTTTAATTCAAAAATATTTGGAAAATAAATTCAAAGGCAAGTCATCATGAGAAACTAAAAGACAATATGTACAAGATGAAATACATAAATAATTAAATACACATTTAATTCTTCACTGGTAAAAAATATCCCACAATTTAGTGAGCTATACTTAGGAATAATTGAAGACGTTTCAAATAAGAAAAGGCAATATTAAAAATAACTTAATATTCTCAGAGTGTGAGGTTAAAAAGAGAAAAAAAATCCTGAATTTTTTTTCCCGTAGACAGCTTAATGTTGATACTCTTCAGACGTCAGGTCATACAAAATTAAACGAAATCCCTTAGAAAATGGGAAACTTTGTGTTCCGCCTCCAAAATACCTTTAAAGTGAAAAACGAAAGAAATTCGGTCTGTGGGCGGAATAAAAATTTTTCAGACACGGAAAAAATGCCTCAGCTCTAAAATTGATGGGCTTCGAGATTGTCGCTTAAGGGATAAAAATGTGAGAAAAGGGAAAAAAAGGGGAGAAATAGAATGATGAGCGTATGAATAGAAGAATGATTATCCTGGCCATGTTGCCTGGCTATGATCAATTATCTCCACTGGCATTTATAGTCTGTCATGGGAGTTATGTTTAGATCGAAAAGATGACACATGATTTCTTACCCAGTGGATAGTTTACAAAACGCCCTTTTTCGTTTGTTCTGTCTAAACACACTGAGCGTTCTTTCTACTGCAACATTCAGGCTATCTTTCCGATTTCTGTATTTTAGGTCATCAAAAATGTGGTAGGTTTTGAATTTTGTTGAAATGTTTGTAGCAAAATAAGTACTAATATTTTAATTTCAATAAAATATGTTAAGTAAAGTGTAATATCAGTATCATTTAATAAGTATTTAACTGAGTTTGAATGCCATGGATGCGTTTTGAACTTTTGTCATAGGTTCAATATATTTATTTTAGTATGTTGATTTTCTTATCGGAATTTAAATTACGGAATGTAATGCGAATTTTCTGAATTTAGCCATCTGGTTCAAATACACTTTTCTTTACGAGATGACGAGTGAAAGAAACATCATTAGCCTAAGAATTAAGGGAAACGTGTACTAATGAAAGAAAAAGTGGAAAAGTTCTGTCAAAATTCAAAATGTTGAGAAAATGACCAGTTTGTTTTATTTTGAAGGATAATTTTCTGAAAAGGTTTATGTCAACAAAAAAATAAATTAAAAAAATTCTTGAATAAAATATTGACACATGTATCTGTATGCTTTATATATGTATTATGGTTATATAGATATGTTTTCTTTGAACATTTTTTAATGTTCAGTCGCTGTGGAAACAATTTTGACTAAGCAGTATGAAAGATAATATAATACCACCATGTATAAGTTTTTTTCTGCTGCTTTTCTAACTCAACATGAAAATATAAAGGTAAAATAATATCATTCAGTAATTATGTTACAGTTGATTATTTATTGTGAAATTCACGTTACAGATTAAAAGTATTTATTTTTCGAGTTTTTTTTCCTTATATAAAATTCGTTTTATTACTACACATTATGCGCGTTTGCTTCATTTAGACATTCAAATATAACTTGTTTCCCTGTTGCAGAAAAAGCTTACCACGTTAAGTATTGGAATTAAGACATTTTTCAAAAAATAAACGCATACTAACAAGGGATAGGGGGGGGGTAGAAAAAGAGAGCCAGAATTTTGTGGAGAGTAATATTTTTTTACTATTATTTATTTTTTTTTCGTATTTCCTCTGCCAAAAAAATGAAATTTTTCACGGTTCAACTAATTTTGGAACTATTTATTTCAAGAATTACTAAATTTAAGAAAAAGCTTTTTTTAAGTAACAAATTAAATCTTTGATTGAAAGTGGATGCGAAAGGAATGAACACTCTCCTCGTATTTTGCTCGATAGAAATTACTTATCAGGATGTTTTAGAATCGTGAAATATTATCACTAATTTCGATCAATATCGTACAAAATGGGTTTAAATTTTGTACTTTAAGCCAAATTTAAAAACAGGTAGATAATAAAAACTGACTTTTTTTTTGCAAGTGTCCAGCACTAGAAATGTTTAACAACGCCACATTTTACTACTTCAATATGAACTAAAACGTTCATATATTTTATTAACTAAATGTGATTAAAATTAAACTTATTTATTTCATAAGAATAATTACGTCAATAAATAAGCTTTAAAGTTAAATAGAATATACTGTTAATTATTAAATAGTTTCTGGTTCCATTGGTTCAATACACTCAATCATTTTAATGAAATATAATTTTCTACTGTGTTTTGCTATATTTTATAATTGCGTATACATTAAGGAGTAATATTTTATGTAAGTATAATTGTAAAATGAAAAATTTTCAACATAATTATAGGTCGAAGTGGCAGAATCACGCCTGATGCTTCCGGCTATTAATAGTTGCCACATATAATTCTGTACATCAGAACCACACTAAAGTAAGTCCATTTTCGGAACTACTCAGCAGAGGGTGAAAACGCTTGTCGGATGCATTCAAAAGCTGACACTCGCGCTCTTTTAATGTTTCTAAATAATAGGGAATTTTCCGAAATTTCAAAAGTATTTTTTTCTGAAAGAACATGCTTCAAAACATAGGAATTGACCTTTTTTTTTTGACACAGTTATGTATTTTTTTATGAATTATTTTAACCGGTGCGCAGATGCTATTCCGAAAAAAAAAAAAAAAAAAACATCTGCGCATGACGTCAGCGGTGCACGTAAGCGCGAAATCTAATTGGCTGTAGTGAGATGACGAAGGTCGTGACGTCACCGATTCCTGCGATTGGACAACTCAAGTCAAGCAAAATGGTATTATTATTCGAAAGAGAGTTGGTAGGTGCACCACTGACGTCACAAAAACCAAGCCCCGTTTTCAAGGTAGGGTATTTAAGAAAATTAATAAAAAATAAACTGTTGGGAAAATTAAAGTATTTTCCGGGCCCATGTTATTTTTTTATATCATTCTATCAATTTCAGTAACAAAAAGTAGTAATTTTGACTGAAGGAAACTCCCCCATTGTGAAGGAATTTCTTCTGTAGAATAACTTTCTTATGGGTCGATGCAGAAAAGGATTCTACATTAATGCCGCAATAAAGTGAACATCTCCATTTTTGGACTTACGTCGATCTGGTACTGAGGCACAGAATAATGGCACATAACACGGCACATATAATAGCGCTAAAAATATATTTCGAACGTCATTGTTAAAAAAAAAAAAAAAGTCTTAATTTGTCTTCTCTATATTTTTTAATATATCTTTTTGAAAAATAAGATAAAACTTCGTCAATGAATAGTGTATAATAGGGGGGTCATTTTCAATTTCTTAATTTACAATTGAGAATAACCCTAAAATGAGTGGTATATTTCTAAATCGAGTACACGCTGAAATAAAATTATCTCTGCATCAATAAACACAGACGTGCTTTAAAGCTGCTTTTGAGCTGAAATACATTTCTCTCTTTTTACCCGATAAAATTAAATTATTTCCAAATATAAACACGCAAAAAGAGCAAGAGAGGAAAATGTCACTTATGATTTACGGCGCCTGCCAAGAGAACAACTCCATGAATGTCAATATCCAGCTCCAGCGCGCATCCCTTTTGCCACGTTCTGAAACGCCGGAAATGATGCAGTACCTGAACGAGCAGAAAGCAATTTCCTCAATGTTTTCCGTAACCTTAACTATAAACGATTCTGCGTTCAACCTTATAAAAGTAATTTTGGGTCATAAAATAAGTTCAGACTTTCGCTTCGCGGGCAGAAAGAAATTTGTAGTAGCTGGTTTTTAAATTTTTGTTGTGTTTTGGCTGTATGTGCCATTATTTAGGGGAAAATAATTTGTTATTTTATGGAATTTTTGAAGAGCCATTAGCTGTAATTTATGTTAAATCATTAAAAATTTAATTCAATATTTTTTAGAAAAATTGTTGCATGAAAAATAAAACTTTTCTTTTAGCTCTATTTCTGTCCAGATTGAAAAGAAAAATTGTTCTTGCATTGTTAGGAAAATGTTACACAATAAATGAAATGCAGTTTCAAATGCAGCTCAGTGAGGGCGGCTAACTAGAGGTGTTAACCAGACATGATGCAGAAGAAAAAAATGGAAAGCTTAAAAACACATTAAAATGGCGAGAAAAAAAAGTTAAGACTATATTTTTTCAGTATTTATTTATTTTTATAATTTATTTATTTATTTTTGATATTTTTAATTCAGCAATATGTTTCGTTGCAAAAAATATTCTTCTAGATTTTAAACAGTTAAACTCGTAAGGAATTTGGAGCTTTGCAACCCTAAGATTTGAAGACAATTCAGTCAAGTTTTACTGAAATGTTTATTCAATGAATTATTTTCAAACCATAATCAATGAGTTTAAAACGCTTAAAGAGAAAGCATGTTACATTTAAATACGTACTGAGTTTTCTTAATTAGTCAATAATTGTTTGATTTCCCTCTTATTTTTACTCTTAGTTTATTCTAAATAGTGCTGATGCTTAATGGATAGTAATGGTGTTTGAAACTTTTATTGCATAATTTAAAAAAAATATTTAAATATAATGTTGTATAATCCGCAGTTTAAGTAAAAATTTGTTTTCGTTTCACTTAAATTCGCTTAATGAGATGCCCCCAACAGTACCCCAGGTGGAACCCTTACTTAGCCACAGTTGAAATGTAGTACTTTTAAATTACTTTTGTCTGACACATCTTAAACGCTACTATGAGTTATTTTTAAAGGCAATCTATCAACTAAAGTTTGATCTAAGTATAGAAATGAGAAATAAGAAGTTACAACGCTGGAGAAAAAATAAGGGCAGCAGTATTTTAGGTACACATAAACCCATATAGACACAAAAGAAAAATCCAGATGAAAGAAAAAAAAAATACACCAGCTGCTCCATACCAATCCCAATATCGCATGTTTCCAATATGCTGAAGAAAATACATTTGCATTTTTCTCCTTTACTGCTTACGTTTATTTGCGTTTTTTCTTGAGCTGAAGTTTAGTAAAAAGTAAAAGTAGATAATGCAAATGTCAACCTATAATGAAGTCCCTAAAGTAGTAATATTAGCATTTGCTTGTTGCTTTTCTCAATGATCTACTTATTTTAAAAGATAAACCTACTGGTCAATGAGTCAAATTATATACGCAGTGGAGAAACCTTAGCTAAAGATCATTTAAACTTCAGCTATTTATTTCGAACTATCAATGACCAAGGGTTGCTAAGAATCCTAAGGTTCTATATAAAGGAACGGAAGAAGGAAACATATAAACTTACCTCTTTCAATGACTCTTCTTCTGCCGCTCCCATCTAATGCTGAAGTTTCTATGACGTGGTGTTTGGCGTCTGCCCAATAAAGTCTCTGGGCTGGATAGTCCAATGTCAAACCATTAGGCCAGAACAAAGAAGTGTCGACAATAGCTCTTCGCTCGCTTCCATCAAGGAGGGCTTTTTCGATGCGAGGACGGCTCCCCCAATCCGTCCAGTACAAGGTACTATATAAATGTGACATAATGTTGGTGGCTTTTAAATTTAAAAATATATATATATATATATTTTAACATAATGAATCTATCGCCCCTGTATGAAGTTTTACAGTTGTTCTTTTTAAAAAAAACTAAAGTACTTGCACGTCAAAACATTTAGCCAATAAAATACTTCTTGGGAATTTTGTTCTGCTTTTTACTATGGGTTCACTTTTACTTGCAGGATAGGAGAGGTATAATAATTGTTCACCGTAATGTTTATGCACAACAAAATGAAGAGTCAGGGGGAAAAATCACGGTAGTCCACTTTTTGTTGAATTTAAACTGATGCTACCACCTGTTAGAAAAATAAGTGTAATTTCGTTTAGTATATGCAATATTCGTGAAAAAACACTGTAGTCCATGTATTATTGTCATTTTAGAACAAGTATACTGGGGAAGTTTATGAGTTCGTAAAGTTTAAATTTCGTTTTTCTCAAAATGAATCAAATGTGACTACCGTGGTTTTTCCCCCTGACCCTTAAAATACTAAAAACATACTGTCACTTCTTTCTCTCACTCAAACTGCTTTGAAACCACATGGCATGGTACTCGTTGGTTTAACATAGTTAGCTCTAATAATGCATCTAACCTTCCAATACTATGCATTCTTATAAATTATATACAATGCATTATCACTGGAACATACGAGGCGCATTTTTAAAGTAAGTACCGTTTTGATGTAAATTAAAAACAGACAGAAATATCCTTACAATTGTATTTTTACATGAAAGCCCATAACTTAAACTACTTTTCTACATAATTGCCATTAAGTTTAAGGCACTTATCAGATCGTACAATCAGCTTCAAAAAACGTCCATCGATTGAGAGCGCCGCCAATTTTTGAGTACGTGAGGTAATTCATTTTTTAACTGCAAAAGAATTAAAAGCTATCGATATTCATCGCGAGATTTCTTCAGTACATGGTGAAACCATTATGAGCGATGGAATCGTTAGGATTTGTGTCCTAGCGTTCAACGATGACCTCTCTAATGTGTACACCAAAGGAACGCGGTGGTCGACCTTCCTTAATTTATGAAGATTTTGAGCAAAAGCAGCCCAGATCGAGAATCCAGTGACTACTATCGTTTTTTTTCATCTGAAACAGCAACTCGGCGGCTAGTTAGTACTACGACAATGACGGAGATGTCCGGATGATCGTAACGCAGTGGCGGCATATTTCTTTGAAGAGGGACTTTAAAGCTGATTGCACGATATGATAAGTGCCGTTTTATTGGTGGACATTATGTAGAAAAGTAGTTTAAGGTATGAGCTTTCATGTAAAAAAAATATACAAATATCTTTGCTTGTTTTTAATTTATACCAAAACGGTACTTATTTTAAAAAAACGCCTCGTGTCATACCGAGAGAGTCAAGTTTCTATTGGGTAAAAAGATATCCGACAGGCAAATAGCTCCCCAATCTTACTTGATGTAAATCAGTTTTCTGAGTTGGTATTTTTAGCTAGATCACCCATTAAGATACTGCATTTAAGCTCGGTTAAAGGAATGGCCCTTTTAAAACGAAATATTATTCTAATCAGGGGGCATTTTTATCAGGAATCAAGTTGGCAAAAGACAACGGTTTGGTAAATTGCAAATTTATTATATTACGTTTGAATTATTTTAACTGACATTCCGCTAAACGGGCTCTATGTTTTCTTAGCGGCATGGTTTTTCTTCGCATCGGTATACATTACATAAACAACTACAACAGGTTCCCATCATTCAAGTATGTAACTACCTTCCGCATTTAAGTTGAGCAATGGATCTATACTTGAAGTACGCATGTGAATATTAATGTTACACTTTCTGAACTAAAAATAAAAATACCAGGCTAAAATTTCTCAAAAACTAACTTACCCTTCTTCAGGGTTCACTATTATCGCTCGGGGTTTATCCAAATTCTTCCAAATCAACACTCTCCGGCTAGTTCCATCGAACGAAGCGACTTCGATTCTAGCTTGACCAGAATCTGTCCACAAAATTTTTTCAAGAGGCCAATGAACTGCCAATCCAGCAGGGCTGGTTAAACCGTAGGTGATGACATCTGCAATGCCGGTGCCGTTGAAGTAAGCTGTTCGAATGACGTCAGTGGTTATATCTGACCAAAATATCCGTCCACTCTCCCAATGAAAATCCACAGCAATGGCATTTTGCAGTCCACTTAGCAGTTTTGAAGGTGGCTCGTCGTTGACCGTTAGTGTGGCCATTCTGATGTCTGCACGATTAGCATATACGAGGAAAGGGTCAGGGCCTATAAAACATGCGCTTAGAATGATGAATTTCAATGACAAAATGTTATGGCATATGCTCAAGTATTAAATGCACTCATCTAAATGAACAAATTAAAATAAATAAATAAATAAAAATGCGTATCAGGTAAAATGAACCAAGATTCTCAAGTAAGTGTAGAAGTATATGTTACACAATCTACTTATATTAAAAACTGAGTATCTTTCTAACTTTCTATCTTTCTTTCTATCTATGTCACGCTTCTTTCTCCTGAACGCCACTGAATTGAAAGTCGAACCAGGTACCGATAGATAGGTAATTTTTCAGGCTTCATTAGTTTCAATTTATATAATTATACGATTTTAATTAGCGAAGATATCAATTAATAAGTAGTCAAGTTTAAAGCGATTAAGCCTAATAAATGATTAAATATGAAATCCATTCTTGCAAACCGTCGTTGCTATGAAACAGTGATAACAATGATAATGAGAATATTGAATGAAGGCTTAACTAAATCAAACACGAAACTCATAAGCGGGCCACTTACGTAGAATTTTTATCGCTAGCTACTTGTAATATTTTGAAACATTCATTTGTTGAAAAGCCATCTACTTATATTAAAAACTGAGTGTCTATGTCTGCTTTTTTTCTTTGAGCGAGCTGAACTTACTGAAACTCTCCTCACCATCTTGAAGGCGCGTAGCATCTCAATAATTCGAATGATTTTTTATATAGGAAAAAAGTAAAGGCGTGAAGCGCCTGTAAGCGAGCCGCCTTGGCGGGGAGTAGTTTCTTTAAATTTTTTTCTCACTACTTTCAGGGCACGAAGTGCCCGTGCAACGCCGGGCCACGTGCGTGGTATGTCTTGAAA
Source organism: Uloborus plumipes (assembly GCA_038373865.1). Classification (NCBI taxonomy): domain Eukaryota; kingdom Metazoa; phylum Arthropoda; class Arachnida; order Araneae; family Uloboridae; genus Uloborus; species Uloborus plumipes. The sequence goes on along the minus strand of JAXGGA010004199.1, from coordinate 46,837 downwards.
TCGAATGAACATTAAATTATATCAAATAATATAACTTCAGAATGAGGTAAAAGTTAGAGAGGGGGGACGTTATGCATCAACATGCCGCAGGAAGCTAATCTAGCTGCCCTGGCAGCTAGTATATTTAAAAAAACTGAAATAATTACAGGACAGATATTATATTTTATGAAGCAAGTTTCTTCCAACAATGTAAGTTTTAAAAAATCCATTTGACTTGACCCAGAATTTGTGCAACGTTGAATCCATTGAAAATGGTAACCTTGCGCAACGTTGAATCCATTGACGACAATAACGTTGCGCACCGTTGAATCCATTGACGACAGTAACCTTGCACAACGCTTTTTTTTAAAAATATATTTACATTTTAATTATAACTCTTTTTTTATAAAACTGGTTGGAGAAAAATTAAACAACAGAAAAATAGGGAGTATTTGAACTACTTTCATTTGAACACACTTTAAACAAATTAGTGTTTAAGACGAACAACATTTCTGATCCAGTCCTATGGTGTATTGTTCGCTTAAGACGAATTGATTTTACAGGTCCCTTGGAGTTCATTTTATCGAGGTTTGATTATAAATTTGTAGATTGATAACGCTTACTTTTTCGAGCGGAAACCAAAATTGTAAAAAAAAAAAGTTTTTATGAGCAATCTCGCAAATTAAACTTCAGTTAAACTTGTAAATTCTTGGGAATAAAATGTGTATATTTTTATGACTTACAATAATTATACGGTCTGATACATTAAAAACAAAACAAAACAAAACAGAATAAAATGAAAAAATCGCCATCATCATGCATCTGAAATGTTTTGAAATATATATCCTTAGTCATAACTAAATATATAAACTCAGTAAGAACATAAGAAAAAAATATTCAGCTCCAATAAAAAAACAGAGACAAAAAAATCCTTTCCATTAGAAATGGTCAACTTTTGCATAAGTCAATAAACGTTTAGATACATTTCCCATCAAAAAATAGCATGAATAATTCGGAAAACTAATTACGCATAGCTGTGACTCCTTTCCAGACAAAAAAAAAATAATTGAAAATCTTCAAACCATGTCAAGCCACACTCCATTTGGCGCAGAACTTTTCAGTAAGTACTGAACAGGAAATGACTAATTAATTGAAATTTGAATTGCTTCCTTCGCCATTAATCATTCATTAGTTGTGGAAAGGCACATAATTTCATTTCGATTGCCGAGTAAGTTGATATTTCGGCAATTAACGTCAAAAGTTTTAATTTAAGCCGCAAATTTCTTCCCCAATGCCTGTAAGGGATTTAGTTTTAAGAAGTCATTCGTTTAGTACTTATACATTTTGTCATTTTGTAATTGACATTTTCTTTGCTTTTGTCGTTATATTCTCAATGATGAATTAGAAGCAATTATTGGATGTCGCACTTTGGTTGAATTCCTGTTCTTAAAATTATAAACTGAGTTTTATTTTATTCATAAATTGTTTTCAGAACATAAATTTAACTTTCTAAGTTGCAATTTTCTCCATGTCTGAAAGAAACTTTTTATTTATTGCAAAGTGTGCAATATATTATTCCAAGAAAGAATTTGAATTCTGATAAAAGAAGTTTTGTTTTCTCTTAGATTGGTGCCGTTAGACAGAAATTTGAAAGCTTTTATTAAGATAACTGTTGTTGTGTTTCTTTAGTAGTTTTAGTATTATCTCTCATTTCCAGAATTAAAAAAAAAAGGTTAGTTTCTCCCATTTTTAAGGTACCTAGACGCTACTCATCCAGAAGCAATCTTTCTAGAAATTAGAATGTGCAAGAAATTTGTTTCAAAAAAAAAAAAAAAAAAATAGCGGGATACTTCAGTCCCTGGCGGAAAATAAATGTACACTCATATCCTAAAATATAAATAAAAATATATTTAAAAAAAATCCGAAGACTAACAGAAACACCACAAGAAGGAATAAGAACTTACTAACCCAGAAGAGAACGTAAGACTTTTCAGATATGGTGCTCTCAAAAGCATTTTGAAAACTAGGCATTATTTTGAAGGGCCTTTTAAAGACTTTTCTGTCCCTCCTTTCCTCCATGCATTTTTTATTATTTCTGTCACACCTTTTGTTTAGTATTTTAGTAATGTGACTCAAGAAGGAAAGAATGAACATCTTTGAAATTCTCCTGTATATAAATAAAAGCAAAGTGTTTGCTACTTTTTCTCTTTCGTCTATTAAAGCATTTACCATCAACATCTATGTAAGACGTTTGGCCATGATTTTGCCCTTATCACAACCTTCCCGAAAATCATGACACCATTTAATACCAAGCAAAGGAAAAATATCTGTTCCTCAGAACCAGAACGACCAAAGTGAACGACCAAGTCCAAAAATAGCGATTTTCACTTCTTTGCTTCATTGTATGTAGAATCTTGTTCCGCATCAGCCCATTAAAACATTATCCTATAAAACAAATTCCTTCACAAATATTTAGCAGCGTGAAAAGAGCGCGAGTCCCTTGCTTTGCATGAATCCCACTTTTGTTTTCGCCCTATACTGCAAAATGGCGAAAATGGACTTACGTTAGTCTGGTTCTGAGGTACAGATATATCACACTGATTTTAAAAAGGAAAGGAAGATTATCGTATTTTTTCAATCCACCTTTTCACTTAAAAATAAAATTAGGGCCCAATTGTCTCGATGAGAGGAGAAAAAGGTTGCTTACATCTATTGTAAGACAGGTTGGGAGCTTAAAACAGAGGAAGATACACTGGATTTTGCAACGACGTGTAAATTTTACCAATACGTAGGACTCAACTCGTGGTACAGAAATAGTTTGTTCAGCTGGAAAACAGAAAGTTCCAAATTCAACAATTTCCAACTGGGTTCTAAACAAAAACAGAGCTTGGTAGTGACGTGGCTTTGTCCACCTTTTTGAGAGAGTAAGAAACTGCAAGGAACTGCTTTGCATACTTTCCCGCCCCCTCCCGTGTATATGACAGTTCGACAGACGGAATGTGTCACGGCACGAGTTAACTTTCCAGTCTTGTTAATTTAGTGAGTAATAACATAACTTTCATGTTTTGCAGAATCAAGAAGATGAGTGTTTGTTGCGATAAGATCCAACTATCATTAAACTGCTTAATAGGAAGTTTCCTAGTTTTAGCTTTAGATGAGCTAATACGGGGATCTTAGATGGACTCCAGGTAGGAATCCATCCAACTACTTCTCTCTCTCAATAAATAAATTTATAAATTTATAATAATATAAGATTTAAATTAGCATTGTCTGGCACATTACTGACTGGTTTTACATTAAACGCATACAAGACGCGCCGGATATAATGAAAGATCTGGGATGAAAAGCAACAATTTACAAATTTCATTGCTCTTCATATCTTCATTATTTGCATCATGAGACTGAGAAATTGCCAATTGCAGTAAATATGGAGTTACTGTGTTTCATTCTTCATATTGGAAAACAAATTTGCTAATAAGATTGAGACTTTTAAACTTCAAACTTTTATGTACTCATTTCCAGTTTAGTTCTTTATTTAATTTTATTATACTTACTTCGACTTTTTAATAGAAGACCTTTTTTATAGTTCTCAGTTTATTTTTGACAGCTAAAATAAACGTCATTGTTTCCGAAATTCTAATTTCAAAGTAAAAGCTTAAAGTTACTTAAAATATAATTTTATCTGCAGACGCACCACAAGTAATCCCAAATGTATTTGACAGATTTTAACCACAGTGTTCAAACCAGAGATAAAAACATATTGGTTTCATTTGATGATTATATGTCGATTCATTTACTGGAAACTTTGTATAAATTAATACAGTTAATTAACAAACAAACGCATGTTGGTTTTCTTATACTAAGTTTCCTTCTACTACAAGAGAATTTTGCAAAGTTTCAAACATTAGCTATAAACTGTGCTATATTCATACATGGTGCGTTTTTATTATTTTTAACTCTAGTCATAATGCAATCAAGTCATAATAATTAAAAAAATTATAATTCATATGCGCTTCTCTTTTCGATTCAAATTATGAAAAGAGTTTTTTTTTTTTGTGTGAATGTTTCTGAAAGACGGCATTTATTCATAATTTAAAAAGATGAATTAAAAGGTCCACATTTATGCTACATATTTTCATTACAAAAGTTTGAAAATATAACTCTCTTAAACGACAGACTTATCAAAGTGTCGTCAGTCAGTAATATGCAATAGGGAAAACTTAAATTCAATTATTTGCCTCAATAAATACGGATATTTAGAATTAGTAGCTAGCACTTATAAATCTCATTTAGTTGTACCTCCCCATTATTTTATTTCTTTAAACTAGTAACTATCTTTATACTTTCTATTTGATCTTCATTTTTATTCAAAACGCTAATTCACTTTCGTCACCAATTAGTGAAACAATGTTGTTTAAGTATTTTTATTAGCAAAATTTTGCGTGTTCAAATAGTTTATAACTTTTTATTAAATTGAAAAAAAACTTTTGCTTAAAGTTTTTTGTTTTCACTTATTCCTTCTTTTTCTCTCCTGGTAACAATTAATTGATTTAAAGAAATTTATTATAAAAAAGTGACTTTGTAGAAAACGAAATTTAACAAGTAATAATTGTGACTATCTATTTATAACTAGGAGAGGTGGAAACAGATAAGTTTTAGTCATAAAAACAGTAATGATGTACTTCTAATAGGAGATAAGAGGCAGATAAGCCTTAGTAATAAAAACATAATACAATACTTTTTACTTTACTTTGAAGCTTTAAACTACTCAATAAAAATCACATTTGGATTAAATTATTTCTGCGTTTCGTATAATTCTAAAGATATAAAATCGCCTCATCTAATTAAAGATGAGATAGAATGACACAAAATAAAATTTTAATAAAGTATTTTTTTGTAAGAGAAACTACGACACGTGACCTGCAGCGTCTTAAGTTCTTTAAATATACTAGATAGTTATTGAAATCGATTGAAAGGGAAACAAAACAGTTTTAAAAATGAAAAATGCTGTTGAAAAAAATTGTTATTTACCCGTCGCTTTGCATTTTCTTTTGTCGGTGCCAAGTCTGTAGCCTTCAACACAAGTACATTTGTAGCCTGGAGCCGTATTCTCACAAAATTGGCTGCATGTGCCTTCCACTTGGCACTCGTCAATATCTAAAGCAAAATGAGGGTCCTTTAATGTTTTAAACAATATATTTGTTTTTTTATTTATTAAAACTATACTTTCTGCGAAGTATACTGTCAGATACGAAAATTGATTTACAAAACTCATTAAAAAAATTCAAAAATACAAGAAATACAGAAATTAAAAAAAAAAAAAAAAAAAGTTGTTGGGTCAATCATAAGACACGGGAATAAACGAAAACAGGAAAACTGCAGATAAACAAGGAAATAAATAGCAGCAAAGAATCGCACACACCCGCTTGAGTACGCATATATATATATATTTTTTTTAATTTTGAAATCCTCGATGGCTTACTTGTAACTCTCAAGCATGAAATTTTTTTATGGACTTTTTGACTTCTGCAAGCCTAGGTAAAGATCTCATCTTATTAACATATTCATGCTCGTTTTATTTATAAATTTGTTGTTATTATTTTTAATCACTCGGCAAAATTTGGAGTTTCCTTCGGTAAATTGAGAATTCCCCCTCCAATGATAAAAAGTTAAATTCGGGTACCTCTGAACACATGCGTCGTAAAACTTTGATATAGCATCTTTTTGAATATGCAAAAGAGTTACGAGGTATAATTTTTGTGATTTATGAGGGAATACATTCGTACGCATATGCAGAAAACACAAAAAATTTGAGATCGTTAACTCAAGAATGATCAAAATCGGCATTTCCGGAGTACGTTATATACATATGCATGTTCCAAACGGCTGAAAAAGTGATTCAATATTTATTCAGGAGTGAGTGAAATTTAAATTAAGACCATAATTTGGCTGAAATCATTTCTAGAATACATTTTTTCTTTAACCTTGTACAAAAAAGGATCAGAGGAATTTGACATTATACGTTGTATTGAACACGCAGTAGAACTTAGATGTAGAACCGTTCTGCATATGCGATTATGTTTTAAGAAGTGATTGATGCTCCGTGCATGAAAAGTAGCTGGCAATATTTACCCCTGCAGGATCTCCTGTCCAGAGCGAGATGATAACCATGTTTGCAAGCGCAGCGGGGACCCGTGGAAGTAGACAGACACAGGTGCTGGCATGGAAAACCGTCCTCACGGCACGGCGAACCTGTTTCTGCAATGCGAATTCAAGCTGTAAATGACACTCCTGCTCTACTGATAATTTAGAGGATATTAAACAATTTGAATGTAATTAAACAATGTACTCAAAATATGTGTGCGTATTGTTTGGAAATGAAATAGATTTATATTAATAAACACCATCTTTGTAGAACACAACGTTTAACCCATTTATTCCCTTTTTTTTAACATTTTTTTTTTTTTTCAATTTTTATCTGCTTAAAACTCTTACTTGGAATGGTTTGCATACATTTTAGGCTTAAATTAGTTTTCCGTTGCCATATTTATTAAGTTATTTAACGTCCTGTTTATGGGATATTTTACAGATATGCGAGCAAAATACGACCTTACTTGACTTTACTTTTGCAAAGTAACATTACAAAAGGCATCCGTGATCAATTTTAAACAAATCATGTTAAAATAGTTTTGTTTCATGGAAAATAAGTTCGCAAAAAACACTTACTTTCTGTGGCTACACGTGCTGGATCGTTGCTTGACTGATTTGTCTGAAAATACCTGTCAATAAATAAACTCTGATGTCCAACAAGTGGTTCTATCTGGTTTTCTCAAGAATAAGGACTATTTAACTCGTGAAAAACAGCTTTAGTAAAATGATATCCCCATTACAGGTTTTTGTATGGGGTAACTAACAAGCGTCCCGTTTTTAGGCTACTGGGCATACATGGGTTAATATAAACTCTCTGAACTTGGTTTCTTCGTACAATGAGCCTCTCTTTCAAAAAGAAAGAAGTTATTAGTTTGGAGACGTTAAACAGCAGCCGCAGTGAGAATATAGCCACTTTGTAGTCTCTGAATCATTTAATAAAGTTAAAAGTCAGTGGCTCTGCACATATTTCTGCACGTTTTAGCTTTTTTGAAAATAATTTTAGAGTGGGTATTTGGGGGGGGGGGGAAGGGGAAGGGCTATGGGCATTTTACAACAAAATTTGTAATCATGACTAAGTGATTTATAAAATGCTTATTCAATGCACAGTTTTGTTAAATATATTATCCCGAGGGCAAAAAATATTGCTTTAAAGTTATATCATTTATAGAAAAAAATCCTTAGCATTTCCAGTAACGTAGAAACACTACAAACTGATCATCGAGAAAAAGCACTTTAAAGTTTCGCTGTTCCATTGGAACACATAGCATGCATGCCTTAAAGTCACTCATAACTTTTCAAATGATTTAGCTAGGGCAATGCTATTTTTTTCGAGTGTGTAAAATAACTTTTACTTTTGAAATAAGCAATAAAAATTTTTTTTGGTCTTTTGGTCATTTTTGAGGTACTGTGACCCCTTAAAGTAAAATTAAAACTTTTCGTTTCGATTTTTTTCTTCTTATAAGCAGAAGTAACTACGTTTTATCAAATTTCTTGCTTTCTTTTTTTTTTTTTTTTTGAGATAAAATTATGTTAATAATGTTTTTTTGATTTTCAACAGACTGTAATAAGTCTCATAACTCACCGCATGGTTTAAACATAGTCCCCCATCGAGAATGATGCTGTCAAATAAAATCTTGAGTATCCGGAAATGACAAAATGTTGCTATAAAATGTATTTTGTTCTTAATTTTATTCAAAAAAGTAAGATTAATCATGATTTGGTAAACTATTCGAGCGTATAATTAAGCGTCACGATCTATCATTACATCCAAAAAAGGATAATTGAAACAACTTATTCAGTAATCCTAATCTATCAAAATATAAAACTATCTTTTCCTGACATTAATATCCATGAGATAAAATATTCCTAAACTTATTTATTAAGACAGACAACGAAAGATTAAATCCATCTAAAAGATAACATATCAAGCTATTATACATATTTCTTTTCAGTCGATGATTTACATATCAAGTTAATTAATCTATCAGAGACGGTATTATAAATTTTTCGCGTAATTAATTTCTAAAAATGTATTTAAAGAGCAAATTGAATAAATATAGCTATAATGATTGCATAAAAGAGAAAACATGTGGGCTGTTTTCATTCACGAACTGGCAAAATGCATTTGAAGAATTTTTTGAAATAAACTAATATGTATTGAAATGCTCCCAAAGTTTATTTTTAAAATACATTTACTTGTAATCTAATGATCAAATTTTTCCAAATAACTAGGTAATTTAATTCAGTAACTCCATTGTTCTATTTCAAAGCATTAGATGAATGCATAAATTTATCCCTTGGCATTCAATACGGATTTTATTTATTTTATTATTATTATTATATATATATTTTCAATTCCCTTTCAGCTGTTAGTGTTCAAATATACCTTTGATTGTATAAATGATTTTGACAAAATTTTTGCGAAATTAAGCAAGATCACCTGCCAAAAAACTCAATTATAGGAACCACGATAAGTTTACTCATAGTCTTCATGTATCGTAAGAACCGGAGGTTTTACTAAAAAGATCTAGGGACTCTTAATCTTCAGAATTTTTAATTTCTGGAAAAACATATATGTTATGCAAAATTTAAATCTAAACATTTTGGTACCTAATTTAGTGCCAAACAAAAAAAAAATTATTTCGAGTTACGGCAGAAAGATGGAAGTTATCCACAGCAAAACTGCTTACCTTGTGTAATAAACATTTGCACGCATTAAGATTATTTTAATGAACAAGAACAGAAAGCAAACACCCTTCCACCCAAGAAAATATATAGAATACTATTTCAAATTACGTTTATGCACGTTCCCTCCCCATTCTTCTCTATATTGTTAAAAGATAAGTTCTTTTTTTAAGTAGAGGCTTATTTAAACAAAAGTCATCAAACTTAGCAACGTACAGTGAATATGTCCAGTTCCAGCCGAAGTTGGCGACTTTTTTTTTTTTTTTAACATGACGGCTGAGTTTAAGACCCCATGTGTTGTTAAGGCGTGGGGGGGGGGGATTTATGAGTCAGAAACCATGTTTTAATATGTTCTTTCAAAATTAACTTCAATTATTTTCAATATTACAACAACATATCGCACACCAAGAATGAAAGAGGCACTTTTTGAATTAGACTAGCATTAAACTATACTAGGCTACAAAAAAAGCGTGCTCCTATCATTATCGGTGAGCGATATCATTTCCCGCTTATATTATCTCTATATATTAAAAAAAAGTAAGCTCAAAGATATTATGAAATGATGTTTGTAGCTGGCCTGCGGCCAGGCTGCCCCATAGCACCTACAGACTTGAAACTTGGTACAAAATTAGTTCGACCCTTGTATATTTGCACCTCGAAGCCATTTTTCTTAATTTCGAATTAGTTTTTTTTTTAAATATTTTTTAAGCATAAATTTCACATACTTCACCAAATGAGGGAGCAAAACAATCCCCCCATCCCCTAATGTTTTATATTGTTGGAGGGAGAAATTGCAAATTGTCAACTACAAAAAAAAAAAAAAAAAATCAAGTTATTAAGTCAATTATTAAATGATTAGCAGCTGTTCAAAACTGATGTCCGGTATACCGGACGCCAGGTCTGAAGGGGTTAATTATAAACATATATTTTTCATTTTTTATACCAGGATGAGGATGGGGGTCTCTTATTTATTTGGAAAATTATTTTAAATTGTTAAGGACTGTGCTTTTAAAGGGTTATGTGAGCAATTTAGTTAAAGGAAATTATTATTTTACATCAAGATGGGGGGAGGGGTATCATTTTCTTTTTCAGCGGGGACGCCGTATTCGGCGGCATATAGTCGATTTGACTGCAGATCACCAGAGGCAGGTTGGTGATCGAGCCGCCGAAGCGATGAGGTAGTCCCCGCAGGCGACGAACGGGGGTTGGTGAGCGAAGCGAGCAGGGGTTAGAAACAGGAGAGCCCCCCTAGTTTCTATTTATTTTCTTATGAAACATTGTATCCGAGAAAGTACTTACTGCAGGTCCTGTTTTCCAGCTCATCGGATCCATCGGGGCACTCATACTCTCCATTGCACACGTGTAGTTGGCTGATGCACGAACCATCATTGCACCGAAATTGGCCAGCTGCACACTCGTCTGCGGCTATACAAACGAAAACGGATGCACATCGTGAAATAAATGATAACCCTGGTATCACACTTCGTTTCATAAACGCTGTAAAATGGTTGTTAACGTAACTCTTAAGGAACACTTATACGTTACGAGTGCTTTATTTAATGTAAGTCTGCTATGCGACTCTTATTAATCTTGCGATGATTGTAGGTACGCACTTTTTATTAATTATAAAACTATTTTTTAACGATAGTTTATTTTTTAAAAAAAATACAAAAATACATTTGTATTCCCGTGCGGAAATACAAATGTTTTTGGACTTGGAAAAAAAAATGCTGTACGGTATATGTGAGTTGATAGGGACACTTTTCTATCAACTTAAAATCTTAACTTTTCCAAAAAAAACTTTTTATCCATCCACCCAAATGTACTGGCATAGATATTATTTGAGCAACGCATAATAGTAAGACCTTAAATGATAGACATTTCTTGCGAATAAGCTGCGTATACTACTGTTTTCACTGTTGAATCGTTTTTTAAAATAGCAGTAGGTAAACGAGAAATGCAGCTAAAATCAATATTAATTGATTTCTGACTTGTAAAATAAAGGCTATTTTAGTTTTCAAGCGAAAACCAGTAATATATTTTAAAGGTACAATTTGAAAAAAAATAAGAAAAAAACATATATTAAAACTAATAACTACTATTGTTTGTTAAATTAACCGCCGTTAAAAATAAACTAGGAGAAAGACGAAAAGAAAAACAGTTTTATGCTCTCTAAAGCAGAACCAGAAGCATTAGTTAAGTTTTTATTGCCTGAACTTCTAAGTATATGTACTAGCAAATTATCAATAAAGAATTCTCGCGCACTTCTAGCAAAATCACTTCTCGTAATTTGAATAATAATGGAAAGTAGCATAAATTGAAAGACATTCTATCACACTCCAGTTTTAACTTGTGATAGAGTTTTCCTGAAAGTGCAATAAGTTAATCAACTTAAATTTACTTAAAAGTCTACTAAGCTAATTAGACGCTGAATTTTCCTACGTTATTTCGTCGTCTGCCACTATCCAATATCCCTCTACTAATGAAATTGTTCACTAAAATTATCTTCCATTATTAATGGGTCAGAAATTTGAGAATGTGAAACCAAGCATTTCGAAGACAGTGAATCATTTGTCGTCCGGGAAAATAATTCTTGATGTAAGATAAGATGACCAGAAATATTAGTCATTAAAATATGTATAATTAGCAACCACAGTCAAGATTATGAGTATTACAGAGCTATTGGAGTCGTTAAGACAATGATTGTGTGAAATAAATACTTAAATGGACTATTTTGGTTTTAAGTGCATCAAAAATTGAGACAAAGTTAGGAATTAAATTGTACGGTTTTCTTATAAGTGAATGAGGATCGGTCTTCACATAATGTTATACTTTGAAGTAGGAGAGGGGGTTTAGCAAGAAGTATGACATTCCACTTTTTATGACAATATGATTTTAAAAACAGTATAACATGTGACAAGGAGAAGGAAGGGGAGGAGAGGCGGTAAGGTAAAGTGTGACACTTTGTAAAAAAGGGGTTGGGTTATGAATCATTGTTGTAAAAAGTGTGACTGCCTTTTTGGACATCCTCATAGTACATATTATATTACAAACTTACTCATAACGTAAATTTGTGACGCACAGCTCACGCAGAAATGTATGAACACAGTACATTAAAACTGAATGCATAATGCATATTTCTTGGCTCATTTCAAAAATATACACCATGTGTGTGTGTGTGTGAACCAGTTTGAAAAACCCTTATTTATAATTTGAAAAGTTCGTTCAGTAATTGTAGTTTAAAATGAAGCTCATTAATAACGAAAAACATGTTTCTGAACTGATTATTAATAATTGTTAAAAAACATTTCTAAGGACTGGAAGAAAATTCGACTGTAACAAAATTACATTTTTTAAAAACGTCTTCAGTAGTTTTCTACGAAAATTGATAAATAGGCACCTCTAACACGTTATAAGCATTTATTTGTTACTTAATTTCAGTTGCTTTTAAAATCTGACACTATTTTGCCTGCATTAAGGGTAAATGATCAGTATTATTTTAAAGAATGCTTATAGTGCTGATCTAATAAGTTTACTTCAGACATCAACAATGGCTAAATCTCTTTCGAGTAATAAGAAGGGGGGGGGGGTACTGGCAACGAACTAGGTTGAGTTACTTTAGTAGTCGTTTCGAAAATATTTTCCAACTCAAATTGGTGACTCATTTTTGTTGCCTGAAAAATAGTTTTTTTTTTTCATGTCGGAGGTCAACTTAGCAGAGAAGTAATATATCGACGAGTTTGCTTTCTTTCCTTGTGCTTTATTACATACTACTTTTCTACTTAGAACATTTCAAAAAACTAGTTTTTTGGTCTTATACACCAGAATATAGTTCTGTATTTACTTTCCTAAATAAGAGATTTTTTTTCTAACCACATTTTAAGAAAAATTGAGAGATGAAAATACTAAACATGTTTCAGTCACTCAAATTTGCAATAACTTTAAAAAAATTATATTTTGCATTTTACTAAAAATGGTCTTGAATTGATTATCTTCAGACATTTGTATATTTTCTACGAAAGTTTGAAAGGTTTCTGTGATCCCAAGTAGCACACTTCGTTTTTTAAAGGTTGTAAAATGGTTATTAACGTTGTAACAACGGCTTAAAAACGTTTATAAAACGTTTAAAGGTTATTTGTGCTACCTGGGATGTTATTACAAAAAAAAAAATTTTAAAACATTCTTTCTGTTTTTTAATATTTTTAGATGAGGTTAAATGGCTTCACATAAAAAAATATCGAAAAGGTATGTGAAGTTACAAGGATAAAAAATATTCAATACATTTAAATTAGAACTTTATTCAGTTTACGTGTCATTGACCTATGCGTTTAAGTTTTTTCTTTTAAAGCAGCACTAGTTATCTGTTTTGTTTTTCTAGTGTGTAATATTTTCTTCTCACCTGTAAAAAAGGTAAGAAAATGTTACTAGTTTTAAAAAACTTTTTTTTTAGATTTTCTTAAAAATTGATGCTTTTACTTTTGGCCCTAGAGATGCCACAATCTCAGTAAAACATATTTAAAAAGTAGTAAGTTTACCTATGTGAATTCAAGTTGTATCGGTACAACAAAACTTTCTGAACTAAAATCTAATTTTTGACATTTATACATGTATAACATATCTTCTTGGAAATGTTCTCGATCGAATTCATAAATTATTTTTTTTTCAAATACATTTTAAATTCCTGATTGTATTTTGTTATTATACATTTCTTCCTTTAGCAAACAATGAAATGCTCGGAGATGTTTCTCGTGTAAAAAATCCTAAACATTGTAGTCAATTAATATCAAAAATTTCTATATTTAGAACACCATACTAATATTTCGTTTCTTCATCATCATGATCAAAACATCTGATTTGTTATTATCCACTTAGTTCTGCACTTTTGTAACCTTTTCAGCAAATACTGCAGAAGCTCGAAGCTTTTTCTTAAAGAAAAAAATAAGCGTAAAAACCTATACATTAAAGTCAATATCAAGCTTAATTAAAAACACCATACTTATATTTATTTTTTTATTCAGTCATTTAATTAGAAAATAAATTTATCAAGAATTAATGGATGATAAGTAAATTTATATATAAGGAGCCTCAGTCCAAAAAAGAATACTTTGACATTTCTTTCATGCTACAAACTACTTAACCTTAAATCTAAAAGTTTTTTATATTAAGAACAAATAGTTTTGCATTGATTCAAACTTTTTTTTGCTACCGACTGTTGACCTTTTTTCCCACGAAATTCGAGTTTATACATACATACCCATGTAGCAAAAATATAAAAGCCAACAAAAGTAGTTGTTGTATCGAAATGACCTTACCACATCCATCTTCATCGCTGTTGTCCGCGCAGTCAAACTCCCCGTCGCAACGCCACTGCCTCTTGATACACCTCCCTGCTCTGCACTGGAATTCCTCTTCTCCGCATTCAGGCATTTCTACGACAGAAAAGAAGAAAACAAGATGCCGATTTTATTCAAAAGTCGGGCAGTTGTCTCGTTTTTTTTAGTTTGTTGTACAGTTTGAAATGTTACGTAGTTTGGTGAAATATGATTGAAAAAAATAAACTAAAAACTATTGCAATATTCCGCAACTCGTTTACTCCATTTAAGGGCAGCAGTTTTGTGTTTATTGGCATTCTTCATCCTGAAATAGAATCAACTGAGCTGGAGGAAGTTCCTGGATGGAATAACCAAGTTAGTGGTATATTGCATGTACCAACTTAGTAGATGGTATATTGCATCAACTTTAGCCCTGGCTTAGGGGCAGTGACTTACTGCTATATAAAATATTGTTTTTTTAGCGAGGGAATTGGAGTGTAAAAATGTAAGTTTGTAATGTTTTGTAGTGAAAATGAGAAAAAAAAAGGTTAAAAAAAAATAAATCTTAGAATTTCATTACCGTAAAGTCGGGTTACTTGGACCCACAAGGAGGTTACTTGAGCCCACAGTAAAATGATAAAATCTGGGTTTGGTACTAGCATTAGAGACTGCAGAGTGCTTCTACCTAGAGGAGAAACGAGGAACTACGTGCAAGTCTTCAACTAATAAGTACCAAACCTAGATTTTATCATTTTACTGTAATGGGCTCAAGTAACCCCTTAGGGTCCAAGTAATCCGACTTTACGGTAAAATAAAAATGTAATTCGCATATCTGGATATGCAAATATGCATTGATTGTAATTAGTAATCCTAACAAACATTAAAAATAACTCTAACATATTCAAATTCCGGCCAGCTTATCCAGGGGTCAGGGAAGTCTGACTGCTGGCGGGGAGGTTCGGAGTTTGAATTCAGGCTCGGAAATTGATGTGCTTTTTCTCTCTTTTCCTTGTCATTTCTTTGTGAATGTATTGTTGTACTGTGAATGGTTGCCTGCCCCATAAGTGGGTCCTATGGCATATGTGTACTGTGGAAGTCGGACATCAGACCAAATGATCGTAAAGTTGGAAAAGTGAAGCAACGCACACCAAATTAATAGCCAAGGTGGCACAGGACGGCAACAATATATTCAAGTGATTGAAAGTTGGTTGAGACAACAAAAGATAAGTGATTAGGTAACTCAGATGGCTTATGAAATTGTTTTAGACACCAAGCCAAAAAAAAAAGCGTAAATTAGGCTCTGAAATATATTTTGCTCTAATTGAATCATATTAAAGCAAGAATATTCCATTATTAAATTTTGAGCTTTGTTAGAATAACAATTTTCAAATACTTATTCAGAAGCAATAGTTCAATTTTTTTTTTTTTTTTGTTAACCTTCGCCACCAGTTTTACGGTCAAAGTCTACAGTTGTCTCAGTCAACGTACACCATCTGGAATGATTTGATCCACATTATATTGAAAATATAAAATCAAGAGGTTACTTATATTGCGAAAACAATCCAATGAAAGACACTGTCAAACAGCTCGAAGCCATGCGCCATCGATCTTAACAAGTGATACAGTGAACTCTCACTTATACACCAGCCCAAGGGACCAACAGAAAAAGGCGCGTAAGTGAGAGAGACGTATATGTGAACAAACCTGTTTAAAGGACTAAAACGCAACATAGTTTCTAATGAGAGAATGAATAAGACTGTTTCTATAGAAAAGGGACATATTACTATGGTTTGGTAATTACTATAAGTAACTACACTGATAAAGAGAAAACAAAAATTGTAGCATACCTAATTACAAACTGTTCCCTTTAAAACGATGCATAATAGATAATTGTCCCTCTTCGAACTTTAATTCATGCGGAAAAAAATGCCTTCCGTGAGCAATAAATGCGAAAGATTAAAGAGGAAAGTGCAGAAAAATGCTTATTTTTAAAGAAAGTAAATTAAATTGTTTTTTTTTTTTATTGTAGTTAAAATTCGGCACAAAAGTGAAATATGTATCTTTAGAGCGACGCATAAACGAATGATACTATCATTATTTTGCTATGGAATGCTGGGACCATTCAAAATCATCGTATAAGTGAAAAATGCGCATAAATTAGGCGGCGTTTAATAGTTCACTGTAATCGGAAAAGACAATGTGTGGTGAATACGGCATATATTATATATGGGGTTTCCCAATTGAAAGTTTCCCAGCAGAAGGAAATTGAAGACAGTGTATTTTTTTAATGTTTCTGATGTTGAGCAAGGTTAAAAATGATCATGTGACTGTTATAAACAATCATAAAGGCAATAGAAATTGGAATGAGATAATTTACGAAAACTCCAGGCTATGGTCAGAGTTAGATCAGTGAGCGATTTTCTTGATTGCCCAATGAAAGAGGTAAGAAAAAAAATACTCACGACAATCCTTTTCATCCGACATATCATCGCAGTCGTTCTCACCATCACATTTCCAATCAGCATTAATACAAAGTCCATCATCACAGCGGAACTCTCTGTCCCTGCATGCGACTTCTCCAGCTGAAAAGATATGTTTAAAATCTTGTTGTAAATCAAAATGACGTTTAACTCGTCGATATTTAGACGATAAATCATTGTAAAATATTTTCACCCATTGATTCAAGACAAAATAGGGGTGTGAATTGTTGTTTTGCTCACTCTAAGGAACTATTTTAACACTTGAGGCATCTATTATGAAACTTAAACGAGAAAGGAAGTAGTGTGGAGTCCACGCCAGATTTTTTTGGTTAGGGTACGTTGGAACTAGCGTCCGTAAAATGCTAAAAGGAACTTTTTAAAAAATAATAGGGGGGACCGGGGCTATTTGGCATAGTTTTTACTTTTCGATTTTTCTAATTTTTTCTATTGACTTATGGAAAAAATAATTCATGCTTCTGATAGGGTAACATCGTGGCTACAAAAAACCACTAGGAACACCATCTAAAATTCATTAGAGATCTCGTGAAAAATATTCTTCGAAGGCTCCTCAACAGTGCCAACTTACCCCGGAGTCGGGGTAAGTTGGCAGATGCATCGGAGTATGTTGGCATAACATTGTTTGAAAGGATAAATTAGCAGCAGTATATATTTGTTTATCTTTTAAATATTTATTTAAATAGATGATAAGTTAATATGTCAAAACCAAGTTTTAAATATGTATGAGCAGGAGCACTGTAGGTAGGATAGAAATATTTCATGTCAACTTCAAAAGATGGGTTCTTACTCATCTGAATGGAGAGGTAATCTTCATCAGAACTTTGTCGTTGGGATACCAGATTGCGTCGGGTGGCTGTGGTCACTTCCAATACTTTGTAGTTTTCACCATAGCGGAGACTGAAAAGTCTTCCTTATCGACTTTAAGTATTTGCCATGGATTGGATATTTGCTGGCCTCATACTTCACTACTCCATGCTAACCTAATCAGCTCCAACAACAGCATTTAATGCTGTCTCATCAGCAGTTGGGGGATTTGTAGGAAGGTTGGGGATACCAGATCCAGTAGAAATGGCTTATTCTTATATTATCATCAATGTACTGAAGAAACAAGAAATCATAAGTATCCTCACTATCAGCATACGGTATAGCATCAGAGAAAGGCTCATCAGTTTCAGTGCTACTAATATTTTTCTTCTTTGAACGTTTCTTTGCAATGTTTTTTGATTTCGTAGCCATGGTTTTTGTTTTCTTTCTTTGTCCCTTCAACGTTAAGTGTTTTTATTTTATTTTCTCAGCTTTTTTCCCAGTTCATTTTCAACTGGAGTGTCGGTTCAAATTGCACAGTGCCTCTTCTTTTTTCTTCTGGTTGTCTGTTTTCATGGCCCTGCTTTTGGAAAAAGCTTTTTGTCTTTAGGTGTCACAAGTTGACGTGTTTCGATGAAGTGGGTTGCACTGGTGGGGATTGAAGGTTCACTAATTTCAATCCTAGAAAAAAGGAAATTTTTGACACTAGCACTACCCCTAACCAGTAGTAGGAACATTTTCAATACCAGCATTACCCGTATTAGTAGAAAGGACAGCATGAAGGTCTGTGTATGTATCTATAACTATGCGATTTCATGCCAACATCATTGTGGGGTAAGTTGGCCATAGATCGCTAGCTTATGCCAAGATACCCCAAGCTGACTCTGCCAACTAGCCCCAAAGGCATTTTCTGGAAAACATGGTGGCCCTGCCCACAATACAAACGACTGGGAATCCAGTAACTGCACCAAATCCCTAGGCTATTGGTTACTGTATCACCATTAGCTTGGAGTACTTGAACAAAAATTTTAAGGGTGCTGAAAAACGAAAGGAAAATCGGAAAAAAATTACTTATCAGAAAGAAAAGCACAAAAAAATCCATATTCTCCAAACGCACGCTAGCAAGGCACTAAAAATGTTGTGGATGACGCAGCAGGTTGCTGAGTATGTCTCATCACGACGGCAGCGCTGTGGGCACTGTGTACTAGAAATGAAAGGCACAATGCCAACGTACACCTTATGCCAAATAGCCCCAGTCTAAATTATGCCAAATACCCCCCCCCCCTACAGCTAAATGTTTTTTTTTATTTCACCTTCTGAATATTATTTCTAAAAAAACTATCATGGCAGTTAAACCTCCTAATAAGCACACTAATTGAAACTTCATGCAACCAAAGAATACTATTAGATTTCTATCATCTGAACAGTTACAGGAAAGCTGAGAAATAGTACTTTATTTTTAATTTTTATTAATCTCTTTGGTGTTAATAAAGAACATCAAAATTACAAAAGCACTTAGCTCAGGCATATTTGAATAATTTTACAAAGTACTAACAATCATTGGCGGCAATAAGGACTTCTTGAAACTCTGGTTCCTAAGAACAATATAATAGTATTAAAATTAGGGATGCACCGATGAATCGGCAGTACCGATTAATCGGCCATAATCGGCCACTTTAACGATTATTAATAATCGGCAAAATCGGGCCGATTAATCGGCAGAAAACATATTTGTCAAATATTATTCTTTAAAGTATACCTTCACTAAGAAACTATGATGAATAATTTTATTAACAGTAATAATAATCCTCACAGTTGATATAAAGTTTTTTTTAATTGAGTCTCCTGCTTTGAATAGATATACGAACGCATAGACAATGTTGCTACACATTTTTCATGTGGCGATAGTTTTCTCCTTAGCACAGTGCTTTTAGATAACCTCTAATTTTCAAGGAAAATAACTATTGAATTAAAGTGTTACTAATTATTAAAAAATATGGATTGAAAGTACTCCTAAATTGGAGTGCTCACCACAGACTCCTCCTTCCCCCCTTTTTTTTATTGAATTTTTATGTCCAATTAACATAACTAACAATGTGTTAATAATATTATTGACGATAATATGAAAATTGGTTCTAAGAAATTTGATAAAATATTGAAATTATTTTTTGAAAACTAGGAAAATGGAAAAAAAAATCTTCTCTCAGAAATAAATTACTTACTATTTATAAACTTGGAATTGTATAAGAGAGAAAAATCAGTGATGGTAAAATTGGTTGCAGGAAAACAATCTAAATTATCATTAATCGGCCCAACCGATTAATCGGCCGATTATCAACAGCCGATTAATCGATAATCGGTAATCGGCCAATTTGCTTATCGGTGCATCCCTAATTGAAATAATGGCGAAATATATTAAAATTAGTTCAAATACTCGGAAGTAGTTTAAGCTGGTTATCATTTAGTTAAAATAAATCATTTAAGGTAAGAATAGTTAGCATGACTTTCGATAAGTCTATATGCAAAAAAGTAAGCACGAGTACCTTTAAACAAATAGATTTTAGGTATTATCTCATATTCTGCATTTTGACAGAAAAATTCTTATTGATGTTCAATTCCGCCTGAAGTTAGTTCATTTTTACTTCTGCTCTTTTAAAATTTATGGAGTGCGTGGGTAGCAAAATGTGATAAACATAGCTTTGTATTAGAAACTCTAAAATAACTGTAAATAAAGAACAGCTGTCACTATGGACATAAAATATGGTTCGACTTTATTTGACTATTCCAAAAACGTGGGCGTTAAGCTGACAGTTTGTGAAGGGTATTCTAAAGTTATTCATGACCTCTTATATTCTTATACCAAAAGTGTTTGTTTTTATACCAACCAAAAAATAAATGGCATATTTCCCCATGCGACATTTTTCAGAGTGACCATATTTCACTAAAATATTATTCGTTATTTTCATTAAAAATGTGAAAATAAGTTCTATTTCCTCGCATGGCAGTTCTCCAAGTATCCAAATTTTACCTATTTTGTTTTCGTATTCGAACTATGTCTTAAACTAAGTAGAAGAAAGAGTTTAAGAGTTTTTTGTATTGTAAGTTATTTTTTTCAACGCAGAGACATTTACCTTTTTCAAGCATCTTACACTGCAAAAATTAACACAGTATTATACTAGCAGCAAAAGTTCCAGTTTAAAACTGTAAAATGTAATACATATTTCTTACTAATTTTACAGTATATATTATTGTGCATTTTACAGTTTTAAACTTTAGTCTCTTCTGCCAGTATTATACTGTATAGCGGTACCCGCACGGCTTTGCCCGTGGTATAAAATTAAAAGTTCATTTGTAAAAAAATGATATAGCAGAAAAAAATACTCTATTTTAGTTATAATTCAACTATAATTCCTTCAAAGTATGCTATAAAAATTTGGTATGGACCCTGCACTACTTCCTTTTACGTGTAAATTTCTTAGTAGATGCCTTAAGTGCTAAAATAGTGCTTGAAGTGAGTAAGATAACAATTCAAACATTTGCATCCCTAGTTTGCCACGAAACAATGCAAAAAAATGTTTTACAATGATTAATCTCCTAAATATCGCCGATTTTAACATCATTCAGTAGATTTTTCGCAAAATATCGCCAATAGCGCCAAATTGAACCCAAAAAAAATTTTTTTTCGCTAAATTTATTGCCAACTTGGCGATATGTCGCCAAATTGGCGTCAAACACTTGGTGACCAAAAGCTTGGCGAGATATCGCCAAGTGGTCGCGCCAATTCATATCACTTTGGTCTGCATTGAAAGCCCTGATTACCCCATAAAAGGGGTAAATCACCCCCTTTGGGACATTCGAATGCAACCCCAAAGATAGGTGCACAAAAATAAGCCAAAAGAAAAAATAAGAAAAATTTTGTTGCTCACAGAAACCAACAGAAATCTTACCAAAGTTTAAAAGAAGAAGAAAGTTTTCTTTCCTAACTTCAAAAACAAAATAATACATTTTCCGAAATGACATACTTTAGAAAGAACGTTGCAATATCGCAATAAGATAGAAGTAAATATACTGAAATAGAATTGAATGCCAAATTGTAAAAAAGTCGCCAAAAAAATAATTTTTAATATTGTCTTTCATTATTTATTAAATGCAATTATTGCTGCAAATTACAGTCCAACAATAAATAATCACATTGCAAAAGTATATTTGGAGCAATTTTTTCTTTTAAACTCAACTGATCCTAAAAATTTTAAGTATTAGTCATAGAAATTTCGTGCATTATTCTTCACAATGATAATAAAAACAATAAACATCGACAAAGATCAACCAGCAAACGATAAATTAAAAGCTAAATTCGTTCACTCAAGCCATTTGCTGCAATTTATATTGAAATAAATTAATAATGAAGTAAAATATGTTTTGCAGACGATAAATTTAGAATGGTATCCTGTATTTTAAGGAAAGGACTCGATTTCTCATTTGATTGACAGGTGCCATCTTATCACGGTTTTTAATATTTCATTTGACTAATTTTAATAAGGCTTGGAGTTTGGATTGTTACAAAAACAAATACATTTTTAAAATTATTAAGGGAAAAAGAACGAAATAAAAACGTAACCATGGTAACAACATGAAAAGTTGATTTCCGTTGATAAAATAATTCATTTCATCTCTATTTTCAAACAAATTTTATTCGCGAGCAAAGCCATTTTAGAATCGTTTGGCTTGCTTTACTGAAGGTAAGCCTTGAATTTCGGGATTCTAAAAACAATTGTTACAGCTCTCCTGATGATCGTAGAAACTTCGAAAAAACGTCATTTTGTGCAGAAAATTTCAAGCTTTCGAATGACATAAGACTTGAAAATGTGTATGGAATATTTCTTCCCTATTTTATCGAATTTCCTCTAAGAATTCGAATAGAAAAAGAACGAAATGGAATGTTCGAAAAATCACTTCGAGGTGCAAAACTACATGCTACAAACTAATTTTGTGCCAAGTGGAATGAAAATCGACCGAACGGTTCTGGCGCTACGCGCGTAACAGACAGACAGAAAGAAAGAAAGAAGGACAGACAAAACCACCTTCAGCTTTATTATTAGTAGAGAAAACAAACAGTTAACTTTTTGCAGTGTGGAAAGTATAACAGAAGATACGGTCTTTTTTAACAGGGCATCTAGTAGCGACTATTATTACCCGTAACATAACCCGACGATAACTGGTTTAGCCATCAAAATATAGCAAAACTGTTCATCTCCGCTTCTACGATTTAGTTACAAAACTGAAGGGAGAGGATCTTTCTAATCTCCTAAACCCATAGAATATGCAAAACTTTTGAGTTGACAGATATAATGAGTAAGCACCTTGCAATGCACTCGACGGGTCATAATGACTCAAAACCTGAACCCAAAATAATTTGATACGGGACGATGTCTTAAACACTAGACTCCTCTTTAGTCTTGTTTACCTTCAGAGTGTCAAACTCAAACTTGAAAAATTTGTTGTTATGATCTAATGTCGGACTGTGATCCGACAAGTGTTTTAACTGCTATGTAATTTTCGCCGGCTTAAAAAGAAGTATCTGGACACAATCCTGAGACACTTTTAAGACTTATAATACTCTTTAGTTGCATATTATATAGTCTCTAAATTTACCAGCAGATATTTTTTCAATAGACATCCAAAGGGCTGAAGAACCATTATAAATTGTTTTTAAGGAATTGGACCAGCATTTAACTTTCTAAAATGCTTCAAGACATATTTTAGTCGCCGGTTCAGGCCCGTCATTTCCGATTTTTCCAGGGGGGGGGGGTCAAAGGGTGAAAACACAATGCAATTTAATTGGAAAACACCAAAAACCACGCGCACTTATACGTAAATACATTGTTTTCTCAAAACCAGAGTCCTTTTGCATAGCAAATAGCTTCAAAAGGCCAAAAAGAGAGGTGTTTGACAATGTTGCTTCAGAGCCTGCAAATAAGAAGGAAAAAATACCCTTCCTAACACTAATATATAGCTCCGTAAAGAAGGCCGGAAGTTTCCAGCAACTCCAGATACCTATCTATTACAGTACCTCGTCCGTGTTCTATAATTTGTGAACACATGCATTACGTTGCTGCGGATTCTAATGAAACTGTATAATATTTTCTTCACTGTCTTTAAAACGTGCATTACTCAGAGTCTATCAAATATTCTTTCATCTTCTTCCTTTATTTGCTAACTTCTCTATTTGCTTTTAATTATTTGCTAACTAGACTGCGTTAAAGGTTTCACATTTTGCAGACCTAGTGCCATCTCCTGAAATGGCGTTTATTCTTTCATGTACCACCACTATTGGCAAATGCCATTAGCATGAGACTTTCAACCCCTAGTTTCCCTGTCAGACGGCCAAAAATGAGCCCTGTTTGATACAAAACTGCACGAGGAATTACATGTTTTAATAGTTCGTATATCTAAACAAGTAACCATTCCTTCTTAGGGTCATCACTATCAAAGAATGCCCCTAGATTTTCAAAAAATTTGATGCGTACGTTTCTTAGTAAATGTTGACTTTTACGAGGTAAATATCGTCTGGATTTTTTTTAGTCGCAGACATACAAACCAATTACATACCTCAGTGATTATGAAAATGTTGCATAGTTTAATGACAGAGTTAGTGTTGAATTTCTTTTATATTGAACATACCAGCTAGGGTCGTGTTCAAACCGGCAATTTTGCACTTAACAAGCAATTTCAGCATTACAACACCCTCCAGCATATATCAATTTGGACTAAATCCCTTTTAATTTCTGCTTCATTTTAATTTATTCTTATCACAGTGAAACGTTTTTTTAATTGTTGATTAAAAGAAAAAATATAAAGATGTTCTATAATCATTTTTAGTATTTTCCTCCGTCATTTTGAAATGAGATGAACGTAAAACAGATAAACTGCATCTACATTACTGTTTAGTAATTATTTAGTTGCCAGATCTCATTTAATGTCCAAGGGCAACCCATTCATACTTGACATATGCTGACCAATGTGGAACACTAAAACCGTTGAACTGATTCTCCTTTGGCAAAGTTCCATGTCGGGTTAAAGAATACTATGCTCCTTAATCAAAAACATATTTTATTGCGCTTTAATATTTTCGTTTAAGGCAACGTTACTAGTAAATTTATGATCTCTCAAAACTCTCACTATTAAAAATTTTATGGTGTTTAATCACGTTTCCGTTTTGAAGTGCAACAGAAGATAAGAAATTAACGCCTAAAAGAGGAACGAGTTATAAATGGAAATTTTAATATTCTGATCGATTTTAAAGTCTTATTTCGTAATTTTGATATTTTTTATCTAATCGTTTAACAAGTTTTAAATTTGCTGTGACTTTACGACTCTAAGTTTTTTATACATATTGATTAAAAAATTTTTAATAAAAATACTGATCTTCTCAAATACTTCAGGATGAATTAAAAGTATCTCTGATATACTAGTAATTTCATTTATCGTGTGCTATATTAATAATGAGGCAAAACATAAACAAAGAAGAACATCTCTATTTATTATGGAAAAAACTTAAAACTTCAGAGATTGTTAATTTGAAATAATATAACTCATAAAATACAAGAACATGCATATAGGGGAATGTGGGGCAGAACCCAGCAGAAAGCTCGCACCTAACTGTTACTGAATCAACGCAATCAGTTTTATCTAAAATTTTCTACAAACTAGATGAAAAACATATTCAAATTATAAATATTAATAAGTGCGTTTTTAAGAAAATGCCAAATAAGAGGCTACTGAAAGGGTGATTAATCACAGATAAATATTTACCCTTCGGCAGGATAAGAATGGGGTAACTGTTTGCCCGTTCGATTTCTCTCGGGTTTATAACATTTCAGCTTCAACGTAACGTAAAAGATGAGTATTTCTTTCACGTACATGCTTGAAACTCACGCAAGAAAATTTAAAGTTATACTTCTTAACTACTTAATTTTAACAATAATAATGATGTTAATAACAATAATACAAATAAATAATTAAATGAATAACTTTTCCCCATATGGATGATTTTTTTTTAGTTTAATTAATTGCGAAATTTCAAATTGCAATAGAACTTGTTTACGAGTCATTCCATGTCAAGTGGACTAGTGGTCCCCACCCGACCATCTCCGATTTGGATCAAATTTTACAGAGGTATAGACATGCCTATGAAACTAACCTGTGCAAATTTTTAGCTTCCAAGATCCAAATCTGGAGGAGCTAGGATCCCGCAAAAAATGTGACCCAAAATGGCGGATGAACTTCATGAAACAAGTTGCAATGTTTAGGTCAAGGTTGCAGAAAATTTTATCACAGTGGAAGCCTAATTTTTTTTGGAGCTTAAAGTACTTTTGGTTGTCAACACTCGCCAGTATATTCTTTGAGATTGCGCTTATTAGATTTTGTGTAGCACGTGCCTAAACTTGCGAAAAAACGCGGTGGGCAATTTTTTTCCTGGATTTCAGGTTGTCATAAATTTTTAACCAAAAAACTTCAAAGGTTTATACTTCGTAGTTTTATTGTCCAAATACTTGTTTTTAATGTTTTACAGCTACAGAGCTTAAATATTGTATTTGTAAAAGATATTGGCACCCTAAGTGTCGATGAAAACGCTTCTTTTGAAAAATCGCCTGTTTTCAACTCACTATATCTCAGGTTTGTCACCTAAGACCATTTTTTCTTTGGCACCATTAGAAAGAACAGATTTTTTCCTATCGAAATGAGTTTTTTTTTCGATGGTGTTCTTTCGAATAAGGATGAAAAAATTAGCTTGAAATACTGTCTGTTATGAAGAATTGGCATAATTAGGTTAAGACTGCAGAAAATTTTATCACACTGGGGGCCTAATATTTTTGGAGTTTAAAGTACTTTTAGTGGTCAATACTCTCCAGTATTTTTTGTGAGATTGAGCTAATTAAATTTTGTGTACCACGCATGTTAACTTGCAAAAAAACGCGTTAGGCAATCTTTTTCCTGGATTCATAAATTTTTAACCAAACAAATTCAAAGGTTCATGTTTCGTAGTTCTATTGTCCAAATACTTGGTTTTAATATTTTACAGCTGCAGAGCTTAAATATTGATTTTGTAAGAGATATTGTTGTCAAAAGTGTCTATCAAAATCATTTTAATGAAAAATCGCCTGTTTTCAACTCACTGTATCTCAAGTTTGTCACCTTCCACTGTTTTTTTGTTGGCACCATTAGAAAGAACAGATTTTTTCCTATTGAAATGAGTTTTTTTTTCGATGGTGTTCTTTCGAATAAGGAAGAAAAAAATAGCTCGAAGTATTGTCAGTTATGAAGAATTGGCATAATTAGGCTAAGACTGCAGAAAATTTTATTATACCAAAAGTTCGAATTTTTAACAACTTAAAGTACATTTAGTTGTTTATATAAATACTCTGATAAGAAAAAATCTGTTATTTATAGTAGTACTAACGAAAAGATGATGGAAGGTGACAAACCTGAGTTACAGTTCATTGAAATCAAGCTATTTTTCAAACAGGAATTGCCAATAATTTTCATGTATGCTACACAAAAGCTAATGAGCTGGAAATCACATAATTATTAGAATCTATTAACAACTAAATGTACTTTAAGTTGTTAAAAATTCGAACTTCTATTATAATAAAATATTCTGCAGTCTTAGCCTAATTATGCCAATTCTTCACAACTGACAAAACTTCCAGCTTTTTTTTCCCTCCTTATTCGAAAGAACACCATCGAAAAAAAAACTCATTTCGATAGGTAAAAATCTGTTCTTTCTAATGGTGCCAACGAAAAAACGGTTGAAGGTGACAAACTTGAGATACAGTGAGTTGAAAACAGCCGATTTTCCATTAAAATGATTTTGATAGACACTTAGGGTGCCAATATCTTTTACAAATACAATATTTAAGCTCTGCAGCTGTAAAACATTAAAAACAAGTATTTGGACAATAGAACTACGAAATATGAACCTTTGAATTTGTTTGGTTAAAAATTTATGAATCCAGGAAAAAGATTGCCCACCGCGTTTTTTCGTAAGTTGACATGCGTGCTACACAAAATTTAATAAGCTCAATCTCACAAAAAATACTGGAGAGTATTGACAACTAAAAGTACTTTAAATTCCAAAAATATTAGGCCCCCAGTGTGATAAAATTTTCTGCAGTCTTAACCTAATTATGCCAATTCTTCATAACAGATAGTATTTCAAGCTAATTTTTTCATCCTTATTCGAAAGAACACCATCGAAAAAAAAAACTCATTTCGATAGGAAAAAATCTATTCTTTCTAGTGGTGCCAAAGAAAAAATGGTCTTAGGTGACAAACCTGAGATATAGGGAGTTGAAAACAGGCGATTTTTCAAAAGAAGCGTTTTCATCGACACTTAGGGTGCCAATATCTTTTACAAATACAATATTTAAGCTCTGTAGCTGTAAAACATTAAAAACAAGTATTTGGACAATAAAACTACGAAGTATAAACCTTTGAAGTTTTTTGGTTAAAAATTTATGACACCCTGAAATCCAGGAAAAAAATTGCCCACCGCGTTTTTTCGCAAGTTTAGGCACATGCTACACAAAATCTAATAAGCGCAATCTCAAAGAATATACTGGAGAGTGTTGACAACCAAAAGTACTTTAAGCTCCAAAAAAAATTAGGCTTCCACTGTGATAAAATTTTCTGCAACCTTGACCTAAACATTGCAACTTGTTTCACGAAGTTCATCCGCCATTTTGGGCCACATTTTTTGCGGGATCCTAGCTCCTCCAGATTTGGATCTTGAAAGCTAAAAATTTGCACAGGTTAGTTTCATAGGCATGTCTACACCTCTGTAAAATCAAATCCAAATCGGAGATGGTCGAGTGGGGACGATTTGAAAAATTGGTCCAGTTGACGTGGAATGACTCTTATATAATTTATGATGTCACAAAGGTAGTTTCGAATAAAAAAATATTGAAATAAAGTATTTCTTAATGCCTTTTGCGTTCTTACTTTTGAACATTAAGAAAACACTTATGTGTAATGGTTAAAGATCTATAAAAGAGAAAGAACAGCTCAATTTCCAGTGTTTCTCTCCTCATGTTTTAGTGCTGTATTTCTGCTAAAATTTCAAAAATGCATGACCTCACTGTATGCGGCACCCAGTTACAATTTCATTGTGACAGAGAAATCCCAACTTAAGGAAATAAAAACAATCAGTTGGAATTCCTTTAAAATATCCATTTTTAGGCAATATCCCACTGGTAGACCACATAAATAAATATTTTTATTGGAATGGAGCAACATTTGCTTTATTCAAAATACGACATTTTCGGGAAAATGATGTATTACTTTAAGTTTATCTTTCCTTCTAGATAAAATTTTGACTGTTATCCGTAAAGGACACGAGACACAATTTTAAGTAGGAAATTGTTTTTTTAATGAAGTAAATATTGTCATTCCACAAGCGTGTATCTATTTCAAAGAGTCTATTAAACATAGTTTGTTTTAAAAGTGGTGGTGAAGGAGGGAAAAAGCAATTTATTTTCTACCGCAAGTCTTGTATATCTCTCTTATTCGTAATTGTTTCACATCTACCACTTTCTTCAATACTCACTTATAGTTTGCAATAAATCGATTCCTAAACTTAAGAAATACAGTAAAATCATGCACTAACTTGTTTCTACCTGAGAAACTTTTGCGATTATTCCGCTTCAAAAAACATTTTACAACTTTTACAACGTTGGATTCGAGAATTATTTTTCGTTTGAATTTAAAATGCGAGCCCTTTCCCCCACTACAAAAAAGAAAGCAATACGATGACTTCCGCTTCATTTTTTCAATAATTTGCACTGAAATCCCACTTTCGTTTGTTGTCGTTCATGCATTTTCTTCTTTTAGACGTTTAACGATTTTCGACTTGGTTATTTTTTTACTATTTCGTTAATAAAATCTTACCTCTTTCAGTTGAAATTTAAAAATTTCTCATTGTTGCATGAAAACATGTGTTTTCCTTTATGTATATATATATATATATATACAAAATTCGCGACATATAACAAAACGACATGAAATCAGAAAAAAAATGCATTATTAAGATAATTTAAACAATTATTTTATTGAAAAGCACTTTTTGGAGATCAATTTCTGAGTTTTTTTTTTTTTTTTTGAATGGGCATTGTTTGAACAAAGGAGAAAATGTATTTTTTAAGTTAATCAGGTACTTTTACAAAATAAAACTAAGCATGTGAAACAACCATAATGAAAATATGGTTTAAAAGGCAGCTAAGGTATACGTTTCAGAAGTAGGATGATATTTCTGTTAGCCTCTATCAAAAAAAAAAAAAAAAAAAAAAACTGCTAGTCAATAGCATATGTAAAAGCATAAAAATATTTTTCGCCCTTTTCCGTCATATTGATGGTAATCTATATTCAATGTTTCATTCTATCTACTCCCAAACGTAGATATGTAAGCCATCAGTTGGCTTCGCTTTGTCCTTATGAAAGCAATCACTTGGGTAAGATTGGCAGACCTGAAGGCAATCATAGATATAAAATTGACTTCTCTGAGAGTAATCACGAAGGTATGTTTGGAACATTTGTACTCTACAACTCCTAAATGATGAACTTTTTATGGCAAAGTGAAACATAAATCGAGCTGAGCACTACATTTTTTTTCTGATAATATCTAGTGTCCTACACATTTTATGTCATCATAAAAATGGTAAGTTTATATCTATTCGTTTCAAACACATAATAATTTCCTTTCATATATTTTTAAAGGCCCTCTTGTACGTATCTCTTGTACGATTTTTTTTCCATTATGTTTGATAAAATTACCAAATAAACTGAATGCTACATGGGAGACTATTTGTGTGCTCCCCTTAAAACACGAATAGTATAGTACACTATAGTATAGCATATTATGGTGCAATAATGAAAAATCGTAAATTAATTGCAATCGAAAGAGCATCTCGTAACATTCCTTGATGCAAAAAATATTTTCCCTTATTCGTCCACTATTGAGATAAAGTGCGGCTTTTTTTAAAGGCCAAATTTAAAGACTTAGTGAAATTGATCACGTAATTTCTTCGTCTGCATGTGGAGAAAATCTATCTACAGATCACGTGAAAAATATCTACCGCACACTGCCATTAAGATTCAATCCATTGGGCTGCTTTTCCTTGAAAATTTGGAAGATTTAAGACATGATACTTCGAAAACCAAAGCATAAGGGCAATTATTTAAACGAAATGAAAAAAAAAAAAAAACAAAAAACTTTTAATGTGCTCTTTTCATTTCTAATTCTTCATGTTTCATTTTTGCATTGTCGCATGATCTCTTGGTTAAGGAAAAGCCGAACAAAAAGGACAGGTTTCACAAGGTACTTTTAATCAACGCAAACATAGTGTTTTTTCAATTTTAAAAACTTTAAAGTTGTAACATATTAGGCAGAAACGAACAATTGGAGTACGTTGTTTTAGCTGCGTAGACGTAACTTTTAATGGAAAAGAAATGCGTCGTTCACAAGCAAAAGCTTTTTAATAATAAACTTTATTTTCCAGTGTTAGAGATTTGAAGCTATTTTTCAAGTTTGTGGTTTTCCGAAAGTTTCTCAATCTGAAGCAAATAGTAATGGATTTTTTATCGATGGCTAGTAATAAAATTCTGAAAGTAATGTACTGCTAAAAGTCAAACATCAATAGAAGGGTTTGTTCTAATTTATGCTGTTACAGGTGAGCATTGTTCGTTTGCTCGAAGATGGGCTAATGTCACGACAAAAAATGTGCACGATTGAATATTATAAGTATATATGTATATAAATAATAACAAAGGGCTTAAAATAACTTGGTAGAGAATTAAAATATACAGGGTGCGACATATCAACTACCCGTACAATAAAGATGGTGCTTTGTGGGCTATGGTGGGAATATAGTGGTGAAGTGGTGTTGATAAGTAGCAGTACACTGCAAAAAATGAACTGTTGTTTTTACAGTCTAATACTGGCAGTCGAGGTTCCAATTTAAAACCGTAAAATGCACAGTAATAAACTGTAAAACTAGCAATTTTACAGTTTCTTACTGTAAAGTTACAATTTTACAGTTTATTGCCGTAAAATTTAGCTGTATTATACTGTAAAAATAACATTATAATACTGGTAGCAGAGGTTCCAGTTTAAAACTGGAAAATGCACGGTAATAAACTGTAAATTTAGCAATTTTAGTTTAATACTGTAAACTAGAAATTTTACAAGCAATTTTTACAGTTTATTGCTATAAAATTAGCTGTATTGTACTGTAAAAACATTCATTTTTTACAGTGTACAAGTATCATTTTTTGTAATTGCAATGGCATGATACCGTCCGTGAACACCGTCATGAGTCGGAGAGGAGTGCATTTACAATGGGTTGGTTATTCAGTTACTTCTCAGTTTATCTTGAGGTGAGATACCTTGCTTTTACAAACTTAAGTTGTGGAAATACTGCCATTTTGTGCTAGTGGAATTGTGCCACCTAATTATATTTAATTCTTTCATACTTTACAATCGCTCTTTTCCTAGAGTCAGAATTGTGTCGTATGCAGTACATAATTTATTTAGCTTTCTACTTCATAAAATGAAGTTAGAAATGCATTTAGAGTTGCTGTATTATCAGATTAAAAGTTTGCAGAAGTCACAAAATTTTAATTGAGTAATAAGAATTTAAATAATTACAAAAAATCAAACTGATAAAGCTGACATCATTAAAAATCGCCTTAACCTAATAAACAATAGAGCCGATGAGTAGCTGACAAAAAAAAAAGACTGATGTTTATTTTGGCAATTTGCCATTTCTATCCCAAGCATGTAAAACTCAGCATGGGGGTAATGAACGTGCACAGAACTTTAATAGCAGTTGTGCGGAAATTTTTTTTAAATATTTGTTTATCTTGTTTTGTAACCTAGAAATTTGTGTAAAATAATTAGAGAAATAAATGGGGGTCGTTAAACTAATACATTTTTCAAAAAACAAGAGATATTTTAAGCTGCAGGAGATCAGAATTATTAATTCAACAAGTAAAGGTCTCTAAATGAAAACTCGTGGTGTTCTGTGAAATAAAGACAGGGGAGAATAGTAATTACGATATTTTCGTATGTTTTGACTTTAATGCGCACTACGAATAAAGCTTTTTTCTAAAAAATCCCAAATGGGTACTTCCACAGAATTTCAGCAGAATTAAATATCTACTTTTTAATTTTATTTGTTTGTTTTTTGTACTTTTATTACTCGGAAATTATTGTACGAAAGAAATTAAAAACCATTACAAAAAAAAAAAAATGTTCTAAAAGTTATTTTGTGTTAGAGGAGGCTCAAATATTGTTTTTTTTTCCTTCAATTTTCAAGGAAGCATGATTTGAAAAAAAAAGGTAATTTAGTTACACCCTGTGAGATTTGGAATTGAATCCGAAACAGTTAGTATTAACCGGTTTTACAACGTTAAATTGAACGAATTTAAGAGAAATGCATGCACCTGTTCCGGGTAACAAGGAGTCCTTTTTACAATTGAAAAGAAGTAAGACAATTTGTGAAAAGGCTTCCAACGAAAGATAAGTCAAGGATTTGATAGGATGTCTTTTTATTCATAGGTTCACCTTTTTTTTCACTTGAAAAAGGTATTCCTTGTAACTCCAAAGCACGTGTATGAATCTCTTTGCAAATTTTTTATGAATTAACGTTTTAATATTTCTTCCACTTTTCTTTAAAGGCACTTCTTTGTTTCACAATTTCACACTTATGAGTAAGTTGAACGAAAGTGATTTTTTTCAAAGTACCAGTTTCTTTGAAATTACTTATTAAAGAAACGAGTAACAGGTACGAATATTTTTGCTAGTTAAAGAGGCATACAAACATATTGTTAACAAGTTAAAGAATAAGATTCTATTTGTATTCCTTTCTTTAAATAGACAAATATAAATGACGAAATATCTCAAACGCCACCTCTTTATACAGCTTGAGACTTAAAGGGAACAGGGATATTAAAATGAAATGTTTCAAGGATCTTTTCATGTGAAATTGGTAACGTTAACTTCTTTTTTTAGCCTAGCGATATCAAGAATACGATGCATTCTTGAAATAGGAAAAATAACTGTTAACTTCAGTGAGTTGTGTTTGAGCCTCTAATCTACCCATTAAAAGCAATCATACATATTTAAAAGCAGTTCACTTTGTGCGCAAATGAGTAAAAACCAAAAAGTGACGTTTAAAAACACAAATAGATTAAGTTAAAATTGGCAAACATGTTACAAAGGCATGAAGCCTCCTTCTTCAGTGCCAAGCAAGAAATGGAAATAAACAAAGCACCGGGAGAGTTTAAATAGCAAAGGAGCAAAAGCTAGGCCAATCAGGTGTCAGCATGTGCCGAGCCCTGATTTGGCGTTGCGTTGTCAGAAAATTTAAAAGCATGAAGTAAAATTGGCGAGATGTGTGGAACTGCAAAGGATTCGTTACAAATATTACTAAAATTTTTGTGAACATGAAAGGCTTCTAAGAAATCTGATTCGCCAACAGTTGAAGGTCTGCAAATAATTTTAGCTTCGGAGAAAACAAATCTATGGCCCGTGTCCCAACAGTGTTTCGCGATTGAGGAATCATACATACTTTCGTTTTAAAGTTTAAGTAAATTTTACATTACTTTTTGTATAAGAAAAGTATATGCATGAGTGGGACATTGTGCTTGCATTTATAAATTATACTTACGGCATTTGCTTTCATCAGACCAATCACCACAGTCATTGTCTCCATCACAAACATAAGATTCCGAAATGCATCTGCTGTTAACACAACGAAACTGGCTAGGTGGGCATGTTTGATCGTTTTCACTATCTCCTGTAAATAAATATAGTACAAAGTGAAGTTTTCACCCTAATTCTAATTTCTTTTTTCTCTTTACTTCCAAGGAAGTACTTACTGCACCCATCCTCGTCCGAGCCGTCTTGACAGTCCACGCTGCCATCGCACGTCCAGTCTACGATGATACAACCGCCATCATTGCAGCGAAACTCATTGCTAGCACAGGATTGAGCAGCTAGAAGGAAAACAACATTAATGTGCTCTTAGAGTGGTAAGTATGGGGGGGGGATGCATCTTAACTATTGAAAAGATTATTTTAAAGCCAATGTGATAAAAAAAAAAAAAAAGTTTTAAGTTATAAACTGCACTGCAAAAAATGAACTGTTGTTTTTACAGTATAATACTGTCAGCCGAGGTTCAAACTTAAAACTAAAATGCACAGTAACAAGCTGTAAGACTAGCAATTTTACAGTTTCTTACTGTAAAGTTCTCAATTTTACAGTTTATTGCCGTAAAATTTAGCTATATTATACTGTAAAAATAACAGTTCAATACTGGCAGCAGAGGTTCCAGTTTATAGCTGTAAAATGCGCAGTAATAAATTGTAAAATTAGCTATTTTAGTTTATTAATGTAAAATTAGCAATTTTACAGTTTACTCTACTGTAAAATTAGAAATTTTTACAGTTTATTACAATAAAATTAACTGTATTATATTGTAAAAACATTCATTTTTAGTGTAATTATGGGGGGAATGCATCTTAACTTTTGAACAGATTATTTCAAAGCCAATGTGATAAAAAAAAAGTTTTAAGTTATAAAACTGGGAGATATGTAAAAGCAAAGTTCAAAGAAAGTCATAAATAAAATAAGTAAATAAAAGTGAACTAGGAAGTAAGTTTAAAATTAGATATGTTTTCCTGATTTTTTCTTCTATTGTTTTGAGGTATTACTTTTTTTTAAATTAGTAATAACAAGTTATTAGAGAATATTCCAGTTAAATCTATCTGAAATGCGAACTAAAATCATCGTAATTGCAAAAATACGTTGTGCATCAGAACAGTTCACATAAGATCATGTAATCCAAAATGATACTCAATCTTAGATACATGTGAGTTTGAATGAAAATTAGAGAAATGCGTGGAACAATAAGACAATGTTCTGTTACATGTAAAATACCGGCAACTTACTACTTAAAATGTTCTGTTGTGTATTTTTAATCCGCTACTTTCATGCACACAAGCATAATTGTGACACATTTTGGGTCTTTACCCATTTATTAATAAGTTTCAAAGACAAATTTTACTTTGAAAAACTAACAAAATCAACTCTCTAAGAGTACTTCATTATACACGCACTCTTTCTTTCCCTACATATTTAAAATATAACTTAACTTTTGATGTTTCTCCTGAGTTAATTTTTGGTTTTGATTTGTGGTCGACTTAAAGTGGGAATAAGATTGGGATTTTTTTTTTCTTATTAAAAGTTATATGTAATGTTTTTTAAACATATTTTTACGCATAGTTTTTGCACTCATCTTTAGCTGTATTTTTTAAATTGTCCGTGTACAATTGACAATGATGACACTCCCCGTCTTATGATTCATGTTAGCAAAATAAAGAACAACTGTACGAAACATCTTATTTCTTCTCAACCTAAGTTGTTAGAGCAGCTGAAACAAGAGGAAGTTAGAAAATCGACACTCTTTTCCTAATGTAATAACTCGACACATAGGTAGAAAGATAAAAGCAAGTGAAAAAGGCTACACTCACAGCAATCTTCGTCACTGTTATCACCACACTGATTGGTTCCGTCGCAACGCCAATCAGAGGGAATGCAACGGCCGTTGCCACATGGGAATTCCTTTTTCGAGCAATTCCTCGCACCTAGGAAAGAAATAAGTTTCATAAAGGAAATAGTTCTTTGTTTTTTGTCTCAGCGGAGGGCAAACTACAGTAAATAAACAAATGCAGAGATTTGTTTGGACAGTAAATGCAAGAAAAAGTCAGAAAAGAAGAGAAATAAATATTTTATGAAGTCTTAATTTGAGTCATTGCTTGAATAAAGACATTCTGGCGATATTTGCAAGCTGTCGCTGTACATTTTTGCCGAGTAAGGGAGTACCTTTTTTAATTACCTATTTGATTTAGAGTTAGTTCTGTGAGTAATTTTCTGGTGTGAGTTTGTGTTTTACTTTCCGTCTGTTTGCGCTCTTGAAAACGTTTTCTAAATATAATTTTCGTGCTCTTTCTTTTTAACTGCCCTTCTGATTTATTGGACTTTGCTTTGTACTTAGTTTACGTTGAGGTGCATTTTTACAAACAATATCTTAAGATGTTTTATAAATATTGATTCATTATTTATTCTTTTTTTTTTTTTAATTTCAGGCAAATGAATTTTGAAGAGGCCTGCATTTTATAAATCTGGTAAGTATCGTGTACTCAAAACTGCTTGCAAGGCTAAATTTATTTAATATAGTTTATTGATAACTCCCACATGCAGTTTCATTAGAAAAAAAATAATATTTCAACTTTTAATTTTCGTGACGTAACAAGCATCCACCAATGGAGAATGTTCAAAAAATTTTGTGTTGAGTACCTTTAGGGCTTAGCGTAAACTTCTAGAGTCATTTTTCATTATTAAAAAAACAATAGTGAAATTTAAAAAAAATAAATAAATTGATTCATTTTTTAGATAAACGAATTAACTGTGAACGATTTCCTTTTTATGAAAATTATTTAGTTAGGTGGACTAACATATTTTTTACGCTTTAAGTTCAGCCTATTTATTTATTTATTTATAGTACATTTTAACAGCGGGGAACAATGAAATCCAAGGAACATTTTGAACTGTTAAAAAATGGTGTTTTATTTGCTTGTTTATTTAATGCCTACCTAATTAGCTTCGAAAGAGCATGTTTGATGAAATATAGTTGATAATTTTGTTCTTTAACTCTGTTCCTCAGAGCCAGACTAACGTAAGTTCATTTTCGTAACTTTTCAGAAGAGGGCGAAAACGAGTGCCGGATGCATGCAAAAGACCCAATTCGAGCTATTTTAATGCTGCTAAATGATTGTGAAGGAATTTCTTCTATAAAATAGTATTCTCATCGGTCCATGCGAAAAAAGATTCTACATACAATAAAGTAATAATGTGAAAATCGCCATTTTTGTATTTACGTCGTTCTGGTTTGGAGGTACAGAATTTATCTCTTATGAAATACTGCGTATAAATATCGAACAAAATAGTTGCATTTAAAAAGATCCAAAAATAAATGTCGGTCCTCAATGGATAAAATTTACTTAAAAATAAAACTTAGCTATTACGGAAACTGGATTTTATGTAGATTCTGTATAAGTAATTAGATGGTTTAATTGATATATTCAGTTTTTTTCCTTCCGAAATCAGTTTCAAATGTTAAGATATATGTTTGACATGATTTTCAATCATACCATATTGAGAGAATATTGATATGTATCTAGAAGATCAATGTTAGTAATCGGGAAGGTAGACTATCTGTTCAACTCTAGATGAAACTTTTTGTTGCTATTTTTAAGTAATATTACCACATCTTTACATAAAAATTAAAGAATCCTAATTCATCCTAAAATATAACTAAAACAGGTTGTCAAGTATATTGTACATAGTTATTGCTGTTGAGTATGAACATATTTTACGTAACTTCAATCTCAAATAATATCAAATTTATCAGTTTTTATTTCTTGGGTTTTGCATTAAAAATTACTTTAATATTTTATTACTTAAAAAAGAGATGTCTTTTGATGAAGAAAAAGAAAATGGAAAAAGAAAACCTAAAAATTTCTATTATATAAAAAGTAAAATGAAAATATTCGTTCAATTTTACATTTAACTGTAGTCTTCATTTTGTAAATAATAACTTTAGAAATTTATTTTCAGAATAACAGTAGACTTAATGGTATAGTATTAGCACAAAATGCATTCTCGCGAGTTGTGTTGCTTATTTAATTTTCTTTTCGTATACTTAGAGTATCATTAAGGTATCGTGTTGCAATTTCCCCCGTTAACCACTCGAGTTCCCAAGAAAAGTCATTATGAATAAGAAAATATTACCATAAGTGCTTCTAAGGTTACGATTTTTAATGAGCTTGTTTGCGTAGTCATATTTTTCATCCCTACTTTTAAAGATGCATTTATCTTTTACACACTATTAGTGATGAAATGTTACATAAATGTATTGAAAATATCTTTCTAATTTTAATTTTATTATGAATAAGGAATATTAAGGAAGCTGTTCGAGGAATATTAAGAAATGAAATATTTATAGATTATTTAGACAATTACCTAACTTAACAAATGTTGCGATTAGCTATTACAATACAACAAAATGTGTTTCGTATTATAATATATTTAAATAAAATCAATTTCTGCAAATAGGAGTTTTAAATCTCATACTTATGACTAATTTAACGGCTAAATTTATCTTGCAGTTTCAAACCTATAGTTCAGAAAATCTACCTCTCAAGTAATCCTAAACATATTCATCTTTCAGATGAATTGCAAGACGTAAAATCTAAGGAAAAAAATTACGATGCTGCCCATAAAAATGCTAAGTTTTTTCTGCATTTGAATTTAATTCACACAATTTGCTATAATTTTCTCAAAGAATGTGTTAACAATTTTCATTTCGTTACTTTTAAGGCCTCCATAACATATTGGAACTTGAAATCGTTGGATTTGCAACAGCAGAAAAAGCATTAAAGATAAAACTAATTTATTTATCACAAGAAGTTTCTGCGTCGGGGATTTTGATTTGAGTATTAAAATAAGTAAACATAAAGCAGCATGCGATTTACATCTTTTATTGCATTAAAAAATAAATAACGAAACGCGACTTAATTTTGCTGCACAGGTTTTTAAATATTAAGTTATTTTTTAAAGTCATTATTTTACAGTGGAAGAAATATTTCAGTTTTGTTTTTCCTTTTAAAAGTTAAAATTCTTGAAGATTTATGGTAAAGACTTTAAAAATAAGAATAAACATTATCAAAAAAGAAAGAAATAGAAAACAAAAGACAAGCAGTAAATTCTGATGAATAGAATTTCAGTAAGTCCCCTAGTTTCATTCAAAAGTTCCACCTTGTATCTTGTGTAAGGGAGACTGGGGACGGTTGTGACGCGGGGCGGTTGTGACAGTCGTCATATTAGCTAAACCATAATTAATACCTGGTTGAAGCAAATAGAGAGAGTATCAGCACGTTTGTCTGAATGTGTGTCAAAGCATTGCGGTAGCCATCGAGCGACATTAACGCTAGCAGAGGGGTTGGTTACTTTTTAACAGTCAAAAGTAAGTTTTTTTTGTTCGATGTCTTTTAGTAATTCCTGTTGAATGGGTACAGACAGAGAAATTAAAGTTTTCTCCCCGTTAGTAGTGAACCTTAATAGTGAAATAGCAGTGATTACTTTTTATGTAGGCTATTTTGTATTGCCATGGCGATTGCTGTTTTCAAAAGTAGTGGGTTGGGGTCGGTTGTGACAAATTGGGTGGGGACGGTTGTGACACGAGTAAAACATGTTTTTATCATATTTGATGCCCATAATACGCTTGGAGAAGACAGAAATAGGGCAGTGTGACCTAATGAAATATAAAGAAGCTTATAAAGAATTGAAACTTTTTTTTCTTTCTGACAGCTTTGGAAATGCAACGTTAATCGTAAGTCTTTGCTACGAAACATTCATTCGTAAACGCGATGGAGCCGGCCGGCGCTGTCACAATGAAAACACCGTGTGCATAGGTTATATTGTCATAATAAAGTGCTTTTGAGCTTACATATACTCTGAAAGCAGATATGAAAGTAAAAGGCTACTGAGAAATGGTTCCGTTCATTTATGAATAGAAATGTTTCACGTCTGTTCGTGTAGCTCATGCAACTAGCCTTTCAAGAGTAACAAGCTTCAAAAAAACAAATAAATGTGGAATCTTTCTTTGATACTTGAGAATTGTTATGAACAGACACGGTTATGACCCACAGGATATGCATAATGGTGCTAAAACAGACGTTACGAAATTCCAAAAACCTGATATTTTTGTAAGACTTGGTATAAGGCTACTTCAACTAAACGAGACACATTGTTAAATGTTAAACTTTCCCAGATGACGGTTATGTTGAATTACGTTTAATATTACTTGAAATTAAAAGTGATCTAGACTGTTTTGCTGTATTTTTGAACTTGTCACAACCGACCCTAAGCACTGTCACAACCGACCCTGGGGTGGGGTCGGTTGTGACATTTTTTCCTTTTTTTGTTTAATTTGGTCCTGTGAGTTAACTATTGTACTTAGGGAAAAAATTTTATTGTTTATAAGTAGGCAAATAAACACTTAAACATAAAAACAACTTTAAACCAACTCACAGGCATTGCTAAGGGATCTATGGGGGAGCAAATGAAAATTGTCACAACCGTACCCAGTCTCCCCTACGATAACCTTCTCTTCCTCTGCAGTTTTAACTCAAAAATGTAGTTTTAAATAGTATGAAAAATGTATTTATTATTTACATATTAGTCTTATTTTTAACCGACTTCAACAAAGGAGGAGGTTATATCAATTCAAAGCGTATGTTTTTTTTTTTTTTTGTTCGCACATAACTTATGATCTACTGAACCGATTTGGACATTTTTTTTTTAATCGATAGGAGATGGTGTAACTTAGGTACCATGTACTCATATGACGATATTTGTTCACTAGAAAAAAAGTTAATATGGAAAACAGTAAATTTCATGTCATTTCCCCATTAAATGATTAAATTTTTAATCCTTTGTTGCAAAAATTTTTGCCTCGCAACAGCTTATTAATAGTAACCATGATGAAAAATTTGAACCAAGGCTTAACTAAATCTAACATGAAACTCATTAGCGGTAACGTACGTAGTATGTGTTAAAATCGTTGTATGTGTGTGAACAACGAGAAACTAGAATTGCTTTGAAATATAAATTAGTTGACAAACCGTTGATATTTAAATGGCTTTGATTAAGCTAGTATACAAATAAGTACCAGAGAATAGCAATGATTTTTTTAGTGTCAATCGTTTATAATTTTAGACGCGTTGATAGTTTCTTCCTTTTTTTTTCAGTTTATTTTATGGAGCATTTACTTAAGAAAATTAGGTGAAGTTCCGTAATGGAAACATTACCTTATTTCATAAGTACACTTACACTAAAAAGAATAAAATAAAATAATTTTGGAAAAAAATAGAACCGACTTCAGTTGGAAATTGCTCTAAAAAGTAAAAAATAATTTTTTTCTTTGAACACCATCGAAACTACTTTTAAACATAAGTTTTGAAGTCGGCGCAAAAACGATAGGTAAAATGATATTTAACCATATTTTATCAACATTTTTCAGAGAAACCATTGAAAATTAAAAGCAGAATATTTGTACCAGTACACGAATGTGTAGTAATGAATGAAATGTTTGCGAATGCTTTTAAAGAACCTGGATCCATTAAAATGTACATAGTTAAATTATAGTTGCGTATGATTCTATACATTGTTTTTGCGCCGACTTCAAAACTTATGTTTAAAAGTAGTTTCGATGGTGTTCAAAGAAAAAAAAATATTTTTTACTTTTTAGGGCAATTTCCAACTGAAGTCGGTTCTATTTTTTTCCAAAATTATTTTATTTTATTCTTTCGTTTTTGCCATTACTTAATTAATTTTACGACACAGAGAAGAAAATAAATACTTTTATGTATTGTTCAATTGCATCACATTACACCACAAATAAGTTATCTCCATAGAAGCACTATGCATATATTTAAAACACTTAACTGTTTAACCTGGAACAGGACATCTCCGCCGCAAATTTTATCCCCCTCTTCCCCTCATGGGACATTTCCGCCGCGACTCCTGTTCCCCTGTGACTAGCACAGGACAAATCTGCCGCGCCATTCTCAAGGTTTAGAAAGGGGTTACTGTTTTAAAGCTTCCATTTTCGAGAGCACATCGTGTTTCGGCGACCAACAGCAAATCTAAATAAACGAAATAAAGTCTCGGGCTACTTGTGGAGCACAGTATGGTGCGTAAATCAATTTAAACTTCGCCAATTTTCCTTCGCCAAGTATTGCACCCTACTAGCTCAATCAGCGGAATTGTCCTGTCGTACGAAGACGGCGGGAAAAGAGGCGGCGGAGATGTCTCATGGGGGGTTTCAGTTTCAATAACAGTTTCAATAGTTTTACACGCAGTACTCAGGTGAGGTAAAGTTTTATCATCACCACTGTACTCAGAAATACTATTTACAGTAGACTGCCTACTGTAACTTAAAATATTACAATCATCATTCTCAAAAACTCCTATGTCGCATTTAGGGTTATCCATAACTTATTTACAGTTTACATGTAAAAAGATAAATTTAAATTTATATTAAAGGATTCTAGAAAATTTCTTCTTTTACATTTAACAAAACATTCTATGAATATGAATGAATTTGAAATGAAAAGCAATCACATCAGCTTCACAAGATTTTACAGCAGAATATCTCAACAACCTACTTCTTTCAGAATTTGAAAGACAACTAAGATACACATGTGAGATCAAGCCAGAACAAGGATAACCACATGGTATGAACAAACCTGGACAAGTTGAGAAATGCTCAGTCCTGTTGTAGGTAGCAATCACATGTTAAAAAATCAGACAAGTTTAGTGGTAAGCAAATGCACCCACAGCTCGATCATAGCATCCTAAGACTGCAGTTTTGCCCTTATTATGGGCTCTTCAGTTAGGAATAGCCAATAATCGAGACGGAGGCAAAAATTCTCTTAATGTAGCTAAGATAGCCAACAAACTGGTAGATAAAGTGAATTTATCTACCAGTTTGTTGACCATAAGATTTTATCTTACCCCCAACTGAAGAGCCCATAATAAGGGCGAAACTGCAGTCTTAGGATGCTATGATCGAGCTGTGGGTACATTTGCTTCAGTTCTGCCTCAGCCCAGGCTTATGGGCGGTAACTCATTGCACAAGTTTAGTGGTATTCTATATTTCCAGATGTTAAAAATATTAAATTATCTTATTAAACTTTAAATATGTTTCTTCATTGCTCTTCTTAGTCTTTTTTTTAGCATTTAAGGCAAAGAATAAGGTATATAATTACATTTAAATAAAAAAAAATATTTATAAAAATTTAAATAATCGTGTTGTTTTTGTGCAATTTTTTTAAAAGTTCAGTCCCTTATATCTGCCAAACGCCTTTGAATAACAAAGCAGCTTTTATTTTATTAGAAATCTGGTAAAAAGTACTTAAAATACCACAAATAAAAATTTTTCTATCTTGCCCCCCACATACATTTTTTTAGCGTTGAAAAATGGATTTTTTAAAAAAATTACAACTTTGGGGGGGGGGGGGGCATATCTCATAAAGGGGGTGGAGTAACAAGCCAATTTTTTTATACAGTAAGTATTTTTGTCGTGAACTTCGACCTTGAAAAAATAAATATTTTTTTTTAAATCTGAAATTTTTTGATAGCACATATAAAAAGATCTTTTTCTTAGCTTTCCAATGAGCTATATTTGAGCTCAAAATCTTCAATAGAAAAAAGTTATAGTTCACAAGACAAAGCATCAAAACGTCCGATTTTCGCTGTTGCCAACAACAAAAATGGCCTATATATCAAAGTGTAAATATTTTAAAAATAAAATGAACACTATTTTGAGCTCTAGGAAGTAAAAGGAATACACATGCAAATTTTCATCAAAAGCAAAAATGGTGATGCAACAACTTTTTTGAAAATTTGTTGATTTAAAATGGAATGACCCTTTTGTTATGTTTTCTTTCCTAAATAAGAAAAATATGTTTTACATGATATTTTTTTAATTATTTTTCCTGTCCATTTAACACTGTTTGTAACCAGTATACAAAATATATTTGAAAAAAAAATGTCAGGCATTAATGGGTTAAAAAGTATACTCACCGCAATCTGCTTCATCAGAGTAGTCTCCGCAATCGTTTTCTCCGTCACACCACCATGATGTTATGATACACTTTCCGCTGTTGCACATAAACATGTCCCGGGAACATGCAGCTGCATCTATAATAGTAAAATAAAACCACAGACTGTATTACAATTTTACGAAAGTATAATGAAATTCACGAAAGTACAATGACTAATTTTCATAACATCATAAGTGTAATGAGGACATCTGGCTACGTGTTATGTTATTATTTATTTTTGTACAGAATTCGCTACGTAGGTGATCTCGGATGATTTTGAAGGATCCTTAAAAAACATTGAAGAGGAAATTACCCCCTACAAAAACGTTAAATATTGAGCAGACTTTCGAGGGCAAAAGGTATCATCTGATCAGTCAAATTGACATTATATAGGTTTCTAGACGATACACTCTTAACCGTTTAACTTACAAGTGCTTCTAAAACTTATGTTTTACGTATTTTTGAGACTAATAAGAAAATATTGCTTTCAAAAATTTTTACTTTTCATTAAACAGTGACCGGCAAAAGATATAATCTGAATGGAACGAAAATTTAAGACTTCTTTGTGCCACGCTGCTCAACTTTTTTTTTACCCAGCTACTCCG
This sequence comes from Uloborus plumipes, assembly GCA_038373865.1. NCBI lineage: Eukaryota > Metazoa > Arthropoda > Arachnida > Araneae > Uloboridae > Uloborus > Uloborus plumipes. Next base: position 2,017 of record JAXGGA010004199.1, on the reverse strand, counting down.
GCCCATATTAGTGCATTTCGATCCACCCAGTTGTACATTATATATATGCTGCCATGCTCAAGCACAAAATTCGTATCTGCACTTAAAAAAAAAGAGTTATTGTCATCAGTTGTGGTTCTTTACAACTTCTTTTATCTAAATGCAATGTTTTATGGTCATATGAAAACGGGAAACATTTTTTTAAAATCTGGTGTGAATTGCACACTTCTTCCTTTTACGTTTAAATTCCATAACAGATGCCTTAAAAGTTAAAATAGTGCCTCAGAGTGAGTAAGATAACAATTTCAAATTTACGCCCCCAGTTTGTCATGGATCAATGCAAATTAATGTTTTACAATGATTCATTTTTTCAAAATATCGCCGATTTTAACATGATTCAGTGAATTTTATGCAAAGTATCGCAAATAGCGCCAAATTTAATTCAGATTCCAAGAAAAAAAAATCATTTTCTTCGCCAAATTGTTCGCCAACTTAGTGATATGTTACCAAGTTGACGGCAATACTTGGCGACCAAAAGCTTGGCGATATATTGCCAAGTGGTGGAGCCAAATCATGATCAGCATGGAAATTAACGTGTATTGTATAACCCCAAAATGGGATAAAATACCCCGTTGCAAAAATTCAAATGCAACCACAAGGAAAGGTGCAGAACTTGCCCCCACCCCCCTCAGAGCCTACATACCAAACTAAAAGCTTCTACGACGTACAGTTTTTGAGTTATGCGACATACATACATATATATGCACATACATACGCACATACATACGTATATACAGACGTCAGAAGAAAACTCGTCGTAATAAACTCGGTGATGGTTTAAAAATATTTTTCGGCTGTTTATATGTTAAGTGGTACATATGCACGTTCTGGTATGTCGAAAAATCTACTCAACATTCATTCGGGGGTGAGCAAAATCAAAATTTAAACTGAAATTCGAGTGAAATTTTTTTCGTGATCACAATGCTTTCTTTACTACGTAAAAGAAAGTAAATAATGAAAAAGTGACTCCTGAATCAAATACATGGAGGCGCAAGCTTTAACCCATTTAATGCCCAGTTAGCCTAAAAACGGGACGCTTCTTAGTTACTGCATACAAAAACCTGTAATGGGTATATCTTTTACTAAAGCTGTTTTTCACAAGTTAAATAGTCCTTGAGAAAACCAGTTCGAGCCACTATTTGGACATCAGATTTTATTTATTGATAGCTATTTTCAGACAAATCAGTCAAGCAACGATCCAGGATGGGTAGCCACAGAAAGTTTTTTTTTTTTTTTTTTTTTTGCAAACTTATTTTTAATAAAATTAAACTATATTGCAACGATTTGCTTAGAAATGATCACAGATGCTTTCTGTAATGTTACTTTGCAAAAGTAAAGTCAAGTAAGGTCGTATTTTGCTCACATATCTGCAAAATATCCCATAAACAGGACGTTAAATAACTTAATAAATATGGCAACGGCGAACTATTTTAAGCATAAAATGTATGTAAACCATTCCAAGTAAGAGTTTTAAGCAGATTAAAATTTAAAAAAAAATGTTTAAAAAAACTTGGGCATAAATAGGTTAAAGAGCTATATCTCAGTTTGAGATCGCCTGCAGATACTACTTTTGCGATTAGCACGGCATTGTGGAGAATTCAATGAACACTTACCGCAGTCAATCTCATCACTACCGTCTCCGCAATCGTCGTCAGAATCGCAACGCCACCTAACGGGTATGCAGGTGCAGTTGCCATACTGAGGGGTCGTGCATGCGAAATGATTGACACTGCAGCTGCATGCCAGCCCCCGGCCTTCTGTGCCTGAAAGAAGAAACGCTATTTTAGTCAAATCATAAAGACGAAGTATATTCAGATAGTTTTATACTCCTGTATAAATATAGTTTTTACACTTTGCTTTTCACTAGCACTTGTTCATTTTAAATATTGACAGCTCTCATACACCACTATCACAGCCAAATGCATTATATGCATAAAGAACAGAGCTACATGAAATATTATGGTTTAAAATATAACTA